>JABASD010002813.1:0-23831 GCA_019776165.1 Pogonognathellus flavescens
TACACCGCAGGCTCAGAAACTATTTAATTTGCTTACGGCTAATATAATGAACGAACATGTGAAGCAATTGGAATTCTTAATACAGAATGATTGTTTCTGTGTAAAAGCTGGTGAATTTTTTGACATCAATTATGGATTTGTTGGGAACGTAAGAGAAAATTAGCAACACAACTGAAATTATTTAGCAATTATTATTTAACAAAAAATATCATGTCATCTCATCACAAAAAATGTGCGTCAATGGAATTTTATAACTAATTCAATATTTTAACGATTAACCATCACATTTTCAGACGTCAAGTGTCCTGATTACATTTATGCTGATTGTCCTTCAGTTTCAAGCGACAAAAAACTGTAGTTGCTTGACTAATAAAACTTAAAGCTCCATAAGCTGCAATAAATGATTTATATGAATTTTCACTATATACATTTTAATATTTTGGTGCAGATGAATATTATTTATGAAACTCCACACTAATCATTTGTAATAATTCCACACAAAGGCTGAAAATTACGCTATGAATGACAACAACAAATAAGATACAAATAACACTATGCTTACTGATATAATAATTCAATTTTTTATCCTGCTTAAATATGCAACTGGTTAATTTCTTATCGTTCTGAACGATATTTCGAAGTGGCTATTCGTTAGGCCTTGTCATTTACTACGCCACTGAAGAACTGAATATGGCTTCTAAGTTTTCACTAAACAAAGTAGACTGTTAAAAATAATATTCTATTTCTATTGGTGAATATTGTATTTTTGGACGATATAGATTTAAATGATGAAAACTCAGTTTATTCCTATCAAAATTGATTATTATTTTTTCTAAGGGTGTAAAAAAGTTCTGCTGCAACAAGGAAAAGATTTGGAATTGTGAACGAATTAAATGGATCTTTTCTTTGGCTATCCTTTATAATGTTCTGGCACGAGTAAACTTTGTTGCTCATTGCAATTGGGGAAACTGGGAATGGGATTTGAAGATTGTACATTTGCATTATATATACTTTTGTACAGATGTTCTTCATTCTTCTATTCTCTTCAGTCTCATCATAAGATCAGATTTTTATCGGAGATGAGCAAATTTATTTTATAACAGAATAATTTACAATGTACAGATAGCTATATTGAAAATACGTTTATAAATTGAAAAATGATATTTGCTTGAATGAAATAATATTACTGTGTTTATTTTCACAGGGCCAGTTGTTTTTTAACAGATCTAATAATAATGATATGATTTTGAATCAATACCTTTTGGAATCCCTTTTGTAATATGACTGTCTCGGGTTGAAAACGGGACAGTTTTTTGTCGTCAGTTATGGATTTGTCGGCAATTTGAGAAATATTGTAACGTTAAAATGGTTAATTAATGATGAATATTTTTTCAATGTAATGGTGTCATTTTATATTGGCCTGCAAGGGAATGAGTCTGTATGGATGATAGATGAGATTATGAAAAGTTTTAAGTAAATATGTCTTTTTGGTATTTTTCTTCTGTTTCAGAGTGCAAGGTGCTGCTGATTACGTATATGTTAATCGTTCTTCCATTTTCCAATAAGCCCAACTGACAGGTACATTTATTTTCGCCATACCATTCAACCATAACACACATTTATTAAAGAAACTTTTAGAAAATTAGAAAATTATGTTTTCAGACGATTGATTGCATTTTATCTCTGTAGCACGAAAATTTTATTCAAATCAATGATCATTTTAATCTAAAATGTGGAAATAAAAATAAATCCTACCTAATCAACATTTAATTTGCACAATTTTCTAGCATGCAATGTACAGTAAGAAAGGCTAAAGAAAAAATGTGCTTAATAGTTACAAAAATATTTCAAAAGGAAACAAATAAGCAGACAGCATACAAACTCACAATCAGTCAGTAATTTATGACCATACGACAATTTACATACCTAATGCTATTTATAATGCAATGCACATAACTATTAGCTATATAAATGACAAGGTAAGAATATTATACGGTCACGGTATAGTTTTGTTATTTATGTGCAGGTGTCCATTTTGTATAGAAGCAAAGTAAATATTGCTGCATGATGTTTAAATAATGTTTATCGATTCAAAAGAAAATGATTTATGAATAGACGGGTCTTACATAATATTCTAACACATATCTGACAAATCCTTTAATAATAACCTTTGGTTGAATATTTCATAGATGTTAAATGGGTTAACATTTTGATTTGATTATTAATTTTCAAAACCACAACGTTAACTCTTAACTGACCAAATGTTGCGTTTGATAGTTTCATTTATCACAGCAACACAACAATGTTGAAGCCGTACCAACAAAAATCCCAATTTGTTGACGTCGATTTTGGGTGCGTTAAACTATTTGTGCCGTTTGTTAACTGGTCTTACAAATTGTGTTTGATACCATTTAAATTTCAATACAACAATGGAAAATACAACTTACATGTAAACAAATTTCAAAAGGTAAAAATTTATAAAAAAAAACAATTTAATTAAAATATAAATTAAAACTTTACGTGTAATTGCGTTACTTTTTTATTTAAAAGATAATATGCATCATAAATCACACTCTTGCAATTATTGTTCTATCTGCTGAAATTATTGAAATGCAAAAGGAGAAATTACAAGACAACCCCATCATGATATTCCATCTTTGGAACGTTTGCACATGGATGGTTATGTGCATTATCTTCATATCAAGGTTTTCCAAAAAAGTTGTTCAAGATACCGTGGTGTCTCTAGTTAATGTAAACCGTGGGGCTGGTTCTAACAGTAAAACAAAAACGGTGAGTTTGAAAATCAGATTTAAATTAAAATGTAGAAAACGTATATAATCACGTTTTTCTAAAAAGCATTTAGTAATAATAATTATGTTGAATGATTGAATGTGGATGATTTAATTAAACATATTCTGAAAAATCACACTCGAATTTACAGATCATCCGTTTCGGAAAAGTTGCATATTGTGGATTCACTTTTGAATTAATTTATTTTCATTTACGAACAGTGTTGTTTCAAAAATTAGATTTTTGGGAAGATTTGCAAATCTACAAAGATTTTGTCATCAAAGTTTATTACATTAACTGTGAAAATGATCCTCACTGTCAGGAAAATCCTTTCGTCTTCGCTTTGTGTATTTTTCACTTCATATATTCTTTCATTTATCAAATGATGTGGATGACATGCTTCCAACTTTGTCTCGTGTCATCAATAGTTATTTACTGCGCCATACGCGAACTAACTGTTAGTTGCACAGCGTCATTAAAAAAAGGAGATTGTCATCAGGTACTACTTAAACAAGGCAAAAAGTCCAAAATAATTATAAAATTGTTTAAAAAAATTAAAACTGTTTCAGAAAAATGAATTTGTTTGATTTCAGATTGTAGCGAATTATCTTGCAACAAAGAAAGTTATTTCCGTTGTGAATGAATTAATCGGATCTATTATGTTATGGCTTTTCGTTAACTTTGTAGGCTACGAATCCACTTTGTTCATTTCCACTTGGGAAAATGGCGATTGGGACCATAAAATCTTCACTGTAATATTTTTCATTCTGAATTTTTTTGCTATATTACTCCCAGCATCCGAAGCTCATCATAAGGTAACAATATTATTATGCTTTAATACCCAATTTAACAATAATGAAATACTACACTAGTAGGGGTTATTAGAAGTAAAAGGCATATTTTATTCTTATTCTAAGGGGAAAAAGTTATTTTAGTCAACTTGTTTTGTACACCGCAGGCTCAGAAACTGTTTAATGTGCTCACGGCTAATATTATGAACGAACACGTGAAGCAATTGGAATTCTTAATACAGAATGATTGTTTCTGTGTAAAAGCTGGTCAATTTTTTGTCATCAATTATGGATTTGTGGGGAACGTAAGGGAATTAGTAACACATGAAATTAGCAATTATTAATTTAACAAAACATGTCATGTGCGTCAATGGAATTTTATAACCAACTCATTATTTTAACTGTCACATTTTCAGACGTCAAGTGTCCTGATTACATTTATGCTGATCGTCCTTCAGTTTCAAAAGACAAAAAATTGTGATTGCTTGACTAATAAAACTTAAAGCTTCATAAGATGCAATAAATGCTTTATAGAAATTTTCACTAACTACATTTTAATATGTTGGTGCAGATGAATAATATACTACTACATAAAACTCTATACTAATAAGTTGTAATATTTACACAAAGAAATTGCACAAGTATAAATGACAAAAGACACAAATAATTAAAAATAAATATGCAACTGAAATGTAAATAGTTGGCCAATTACTAATTGTACTGAAAGATACTTTGGTAAGACTGTTCGTTAGCACTTTAATTTAAAAATGGATAATTAAAAAAAAATTCTATATAATATATCGCCACCGTATGTTGAACTCGTCTAGCTATGAACAAAAGTTTGAAATTAGTTGACTTTCATTTTGAATTTGTGTAAAACTGTTTGCGCCCTTTGTTAACTGGTCTTGCAAATTGTGTCTGATGCCATTCTTTAAAAACGATGATGAAAAATTCAACTGCAGTGTAAAAATTATTCCAAAATAAAATGAGATTTACTTTTATTTCACGTTATTTCTCTGTGACAGTTTATAATTTCTCAACAATATTTTTCTTTCAAAGATATTAATACTGCAGTGCCAGTATACGGTCAATGTAGACGTTTCGTTTAATTAGATATATACCGTGGTAGTATTTATGTCGTTTTGTAGAGGATTTGGTTATGTATAAGATAGACAATTTATATTTCTAATTGCTTTGTTGCATTTTGCGATAAATGTACTATTTTATCCTCTTCAAGTCATTTATACACGTACGGAGATGAAGGGACATGATAAGGTGTCCAAAATAAACATTTTCCACGTCCATATTTATTTACACTCCGAAGACGGGTCTTGTACATGACATCTGGACGGGGACGAGATCCTCTGTAGCTGTAATTTTTAAGCTCATACATCGGCTGGCGTTTGTCATTATTGCTGCTAGAGACGGTCCAGTTAATCCATTCCTGACGAAAAGGATTTCCCCAAGAAACATAATTCATTTTCAATATACAGCTACCTTTGAATTCCCACCTGTTAATATTAGGTCGGCAACGGAGAAGGTGTTTAACACAATCAAAGGTCATCTGAAATGAACGTTGTATCCATACGATTAAAATTGTTGTCTCTATAATCTGCCAGTTTAAAAGAATTGAATCGGGGAAATATTTTTACCTGGCAATCTCCCACATAAACTTCCATTAAACTTGTAATGGGAAGAATACCAAGCATGAGTGCAACATTGCACGCTTCGTCGCAGTTTACGGTTAGTTTCGTCAGTTCTGGCAAAATAATTATGATTCAGAATGGAAATGAAATTAGAACTTTTTCATGCAATGTATGAGAAAACAACAATTGAGACCTGACCTGAGAAATCTCGAATGGACGGCAGGTTGTAATCATACTGCTCCAATTTTAAGGTCAAGAAAGCAACTGAAGATTCCAGCAAAGCTTCGCATTCATTCTCTGGCATTCCAATCAACCCAGCGTGGAATTTTACGGATAATTCAAAATTAGTATAGTAGTCAGTTCTGTCCATAGAGTTTAAATTAGGATCGTAATTCCTTTTATTGGTGTCAATAATTGTCATATTTAATTCTTTCAGTTTTGGCCAATATCCCCACAGTTTCTGTAAATCCTTGCATTGCAAATCAATTGTCAACGATTGTACATTTGGAAATATTTTATTAAAGCCAGCCAGCATTTCCCCGTTTCTTAAATAGCTTAGTGTCAGTTCTGTCACAGTGGTACAAGGAGGAATATTCTGTGTCAGTTGATGAGCGAACTCTGAAGGACAGTTATATTCTACTCTCGACCGGGTAATTGCAAGTTTGGCAAAATAAAAAAAAAATCAATTGTGACAATTTTGAGAACAGGGCATTTCTTCTGAAGATCCGTCAATGGAAGTTTAAAGTTCACATTTGACTTCAGCTCTTTCAAATTCTTCATATGTGGAAAGTAGTTTAATTCTGATTGGGAACTCCTCCAGAAAATTGGCAAAACTAATTTTACGAGAGATTCCTTTTGACTTTCTAAAAGATCCTGGACTTCATCCATTAATGACAAATATGCATTTGGTTCTCCACACCATATTCCGATTGATAATTCCAAAACTTTAATGTTCAAATTCAATTCTCGAAGCTTTGAGACAATTCTTGTAGTCAAAATTGCATTGAACCAAGGCCAACATAAACTTGTAGACTTTATATTCAATTTTTCAATTTTCAAATATTCATTTATCTTCATGGCATTGTTCAGTGCATCTAAAATTCCTGCAATTTGTACCTGATTTTTGGCAGTAACACGAGGATAGTCATCAGAAGGTCCCAGTGTTAAGGATTTAAGAGCGCAACTTTCCTTGAATACATTTGCAGCAAAAGATTCGTCTCCACAATTGAAACCCAAAAATAACGAAGTCAATCTTCTAAAAACAGAATTAATCCCGGAGTCAGGGGTAAGGTTGAATGGAGCGTAAATATGGAGTTCCTTTAAAATTTTAAATTGCTCGAGTAAAAGCAACTTCTCGTAGTTAATCTTGAAATGGTTTTCAGGCGCATAGTCAATAATAACTTTATCCAAAACAAGATCAAAAGATTTTATCCCTGATGAGCATTTTTCAATGATGGTCTCCAGCGAATTGTCATCAAATTGAGCAAAAAGATTTTTGATATCTTTATAATACCAATTATCTAACCCTGTTGGTGCTTCAAGACACATTTGACACGTACAGCCAACGCTCACTGGACAAACAAATAATTTCACATTATGCACAGGGAAATATCCTCCAGATTGATTAGAGATCGCAAATTGTTTGAACTTTTCATTTTGTAGCGTGCTGAGTGACAGTTTTGTCGTGTCCTGTATGTGACATCTAGCCACACAATACCATTGAACGCACACCAGTCGGAATGCTTTTAGTTCGGACAGATTTAACAAATCACATATTTCATGTAACACCTGCATAAATGACATAAATAAATTAATGTGTACATTTCATCATGAAGCAACAGAAAAATGTCAAACTGCATCAGTTTAGTTTTTAAAAAGTTTCAATCTAATACTTAATATGTCCGGGAAAACTTTTGCATATTTTCATACCAATTCTGGAAACAGATTTTTTCGTGACGAACTGAAATGCTTACTCATCTTAACGATTAATGTAAAATTCCACTTTTTTTATTGCACAGTACTTTTATGAATTTATATTATTATATCAATCAAACTTTGTTCGCACAAAATACAGATACTCCTCCTGCTGAACACTGAAGGTCTTTATCGCTTCTGAATTCGTCAAACGTTTACTTTGAAGATTGCATGCCTTTTTTAGTAAGTGCAAATCAAATTCTGCTTGTTCATAATTTTGTAAAGCGGTCGCTGTTAGATACATTTTTATAACGCAAAATATGAAAATGTTGCATATATCATGATAATTATTAAGCATAAGTGACAAAATACAATACAAAGTACAGATTAAACTTATCTTTCAAATTACCTTAAATTGATAACCTTGGTTTGCTACAGAATCATCAGACCATGATTGACCATCATTGACCATGATATGAAATTGAGAGAAGAATAATTACAAGCGTCTACACTGCAACAGTTGTATGTCACTAAATTATGTCAACAGTGAAACAAAAAGGAAATTGTGTCTCATAATAATATAAAACAGTTTTCATGTTCAATCAATGTCTACTAATATATACGTATTTTGATATACCTAAGTAAGATTAATTAAAAAATATACACACAGCATGAACCCTTCATTATTACTTTTTTATCACATTGATTCTACCAAACCGATCGATAAGATAGATACGTACAGTACAATTCGAATGGAATAAATCTATTCAATATCCGGGTCATGAACGTGAAAAAATATTACTAGTCTGAATCACCTTTATCACAACACAAGTAAACTCGATTTGTAATAAACAGATAACACAGCACTGATTAATGATAATTTATCCACAGTTGTGCCCTTCATTCATCAGATTTGGCTCGTCTTTTTACATTGTCAAATCATTTGTAAATAACAGTCTCATCGTTACATCTCTTCCCAGGAAAATAATTATAATTCGCGAAGCATTAAATGTTAAATATTCAATACTTTATAAAATACGGTATAAAAATACGTTATTTTTAGGAATAGTAATAATTATTGTGATAAATTATACAATTGCTTTATATATGAGCTCTAGTCTAAAGTTTAAGTAGTTTAGTTTCTCAATAAGTCAAAAGATTGTAAATATAATTTATTTGCCTATATTAAAAAGTTTTCGTGATTTGTTCAAAACGGAGAATCAGAGACTTTTGGAAACTAACATGGATTATCCCATGAACACCTTTTGGGGTGGTGCGATTCCCCAACATTTGAATGAGTTGGAAGAAAAGATCTACTCCAGAATAGAAAAAAATGCATTAAAAATAAGAAATGTGAACAGATTAAGTTGGATATTGAAGAAACATATGAATAAACACCCTGAAGCAGTTCAAACTGCTCTCCGTTTTCAAAACAAGACAGGGCAAACAATTCTTCATCGAGTGGCAGACAGAAGTGACGCGGAAGTGACAAAAATGTTACTAGATGCCAATTCTGACCCACTCATTAGAGATGCCAAAGGTCGAATTCCCCTTCACATGGTCGTAGATTTACAAGTTGACGAAGAACAAAGAGGCAAGTAAATATCTACTCCCTATGCATTAATAATAAACTTTTCCCAATACAATTTCCTTTTCTTGTATAAAATTATTAGTTAAAAAAATGAAAATTGAATACTAATAAGAATATTTAAGCCTTTGGAAATTGAATACCAAATATATAATGAATTGAGAAAAATTAAGAAACTGCAGTTGAATGTTCCATCTGTTTTCATTAATCACGATAATTGGTTTTAATCGAGAACATTTTTAAGAATAAAATGTTGCCATTAATTGTTAATGTGAAGCCAAGGGCATATTCAAGAATTTGTTATGAGTTATAAGCACCAGTGATATGGGGCAGACACCTTAGCGCACATTCCCACCATGCATGTTATGTTTTTAAAAATTATAATTTTCGTGAAAAAATGGAGCTAAAATCTTTGATTTTAGTTATCGGTGTTTACATTTTAGAAATTAGATGTCCTTTACCCTTTTTTCGAAATAAGGGAACATATTGGTGGCCTTCGGCCGTAAATGACACCTTTATCCTGATTTTTGGTTAGACAGTTGCCTTTAGTGTCTATATGATGGATACGCCCTTGATTGTGTACCTTTTCCTTTAATTTTTGAAAGATTGGCTTTTGAGGTTGATATTTAAATTTATAATTAAATTTTTCATGTTTAACATAATTAAGTTAATTCTTATGTTTTATATTAATGTTGAAAAAGGCTGTAGATGCGAAAACTGTTGCGATAAAGATGTGGAATGTGTTAAGTATCTTGTGGAAGCAATGGTGCTTCATGGCTCTACTTTGGATATTCCTGACGAAGATAACAAAACTCCTTTGTATTACACGGCTCAGAACATGATGCCCCAATGTGCATCCGTTCTTTTGGAAAATCAAGCTGACATTATGCCGTAATATTATTTTAATTCTTAATCTCATTTTTATTTATATCTATGCTACTACTTATAAAAGCATCATATACATTTTGCTATCTGTAGTACCAGGATCGGGACAAGGATCAATTGTACCACAGTATTACAATTTGTCAATGATTTCAACATGCAGATTTCATTTACAGGCCCAAAGGGAAGTATACGACTCCAGCACGAGAAAAAACTAGAACGAGGACCATTGGTGAACTTCTAGTTCAGAAAATCCCAGAGGTGATGGCAGCCAAATTAGATGAAGGTGTCAACTTTCATAAAAATGACAGTTCAAAGCTGGCCTTGGATTTTAAGTAACTTTAACAAAAATATGTAACTTAATTTCAATTGCAAAAATATATATACACAAAATAATAAATCAATCAGACTTAGTTAGTTGACCTTAGCATATTATAAATATAATTTATGCAATTCTTTTTTTTTATAAAAGGATGTATTTATTAATTACGACAAATTTTAACTTGTAATTGTGATTAATTGTAATGGAAATGAATAATTAACCCGTACATGTCATTTTTAAGGATGATTTTACAACGGGAAGATTTAGTGACAGGTGCATCTCCTCGAAAGGAAACAGATTTGCTAAATATCGTGCTAAAAGCTCACAAGGCAGGCCGAGAAGCTTTACTAACGCATCCTCTTGTGGAAGCTTTCCTTTACCTTAAATGGAAATCTGTAAGCACATGGTTTTGGTTGATCCGGATTCTCTACGTTAGTCTAGAAAATTTAATTACTCATTCCCTTCATAAGTTCCCCTTTTGGTGTCTAATACCAAGCAAATCCCTTTACTTTTAAAATCTGAAGTTTGTTTTTGTTTTTTGTGTCTTTAGTATCTACTTGCAATGTTGTACACTGTATTTATTTTCAACGTGTTCCTTATTAACTGTAAATACAATGCTGAAGAAGATACAACCTCTAAATCCACAGAAAATACAATAGAAACAACGGAAGAGCAGGATGAGGAAGAAGAAAAGTGTGAGCACACTCCGATCATGGCGGTGATGGCGTCGCTGATGTTACTGGGGGTATTGTGTATGATGTGCAACGAATTGTACGAAATTTCCCAGGAAAAGAAAAAATATTTTCGAGTTGGATTGAATTACGCATGGTGGATTCTTATAGCGTGTGTAGTAGCCACCATTTTACCCGCTTTCGGCGTGAATCCTCAAGCCTGGCAATATCCTATTGCAGCCGTAATAATCATAATGGAATTTTATTTTTCCTATTTTAATTTAAATACATTATTACAATAATTACACAATTTTGTATTTCCATCCACACAGTTTGGCGTTTTTTATGCATGGGGTATGACTTTGGTACAAGTTGGTCGCATTCCAAGAGTAGGAGTTTACGTCGAAATGCTGGGGAAAGTAAGTTAGAATGGACATATGAATCCGATTTCGGAAGCAAACGTTACTTTTATTCAGTAGATATTAGATTTTCGAGAAAGTTATTCAAAATTTTAGTTTTTAAAATTTTAAAATTAAGAAATATTTTCGAATACAATCTTTAATCGGCACTACACGTGTATAACTTTTCTGTTGTGAATTTTTGCAGGTACTTAATGATTTTGGGATATTTGCCCTGACATATTTATCTTTACTGTTGGGATTCTCCTTGGGATTTTGTGTTCTTTTTCCTGAGGTTGGTCATACTTTACCCGTAAATTATTTTAATTCTATTTCTTACTCCGACTTTGTCATTTATTTAACTATTCAATGAAAAACACATGTTGTAGGATGAAATGTTTGAGTACAAGGCGTTTCCGAAAGCCTTTGTGAAAATTCTGTTGATCATGATTGGGGAAACTGATTACGAAGGATTATTACAAGATGAAGAGACGAACTCTAGGGCAAACGAATGGCAATATACAATCTTAGCTCACATTATGTTTGTCGGATTTATTATTGTAGTGACCATTGTTCTTATGAACTTGCTACTTGGTTTGGCAGTCAGCGATATCCAGGTACGAATGAAAAATTCACTTTTGTAGCTATATACATTTTTATTAACTTTAATAATCTAAATCCATTTTACCTTACTCGTATACAGAAATAAATAAAATAAAATTAGTTTAACGTTAATATTTTTAGGAATTGCAAAAAACGGCAGAGCTTCTAAAGGTGACGAGACAGATTCAACAAATTGCTCTCTTTGAGTCTTTAATTTACAGCAATTTTCTTCCTTGTGGATTATCAACTTGGGCGATTAAATATTTCTCTATAGAACACTCCATTGAAATCCTAAGTGAATATGATGATAGAGATGAAAAAGAAGATTCCGAAGGGTAAATCTATATTTTCAATTTTAGGATATTTTTAAATAATATTTAAATGCATTTTTAATATCATATTTTATACCAAAGAAGATTGAATTAATATCTAACTGTCTTTAAAGAATCTTATTGCATTTTTCGCCGGTTGACCCAGAGGACAGAAAACTGCCAGAATATCTCAAAGCGAAATTCGTGAAGTATTTAACGTCTAGTCCATGTTTGAATGTGAAGGCAAAAAATAAACTTCTTTTGGACAGCAATGAAAGTTTTCTGATTGGAGGTGTTGGCGTTGTACATATCCGGGCAATTTCACCACCACCACCGGACGACAGTGTCACAGTCTCAGATGAGGAAGAAACAGTATTAACTGAAATGCAGATGTTAAGAATGCTCCGAGAGAGTGTTTCAGAGTTGCATGCACAAATGAAGGACATAAGTGCAAGGCTAAACCGAATCGAAGTCAAAAATGTCAAGAATGGTTGATATAAGTCATAAAATTAATTATAGTACAGATATGACAGATAATTACCTATTAATAATTATTCTGACAATTCTAGGCATAGGTATTGATTATTTTTATCAATAGAAATATTCTACTTATTTCTATACCAGAGCTTTTTTATTAGTTATTATTTTTGCTTTTTTCTTTGATGGATTTGCTTTTAATTTCTTAAAAATGCATTTAATTTTGTAATATGTCATTATTGGATGTAATAAAGTGTCAGTAATTAATAAAGTATTATTAAAATCGTGATCGTGATAAGAACTTCTTCATAATCATATAATATATGCATGTGGACAGTGAGAGTCTTACCATTTTACTATTTACATATACCATCATTTCATTTGCATTAGCCTATACATTACGTACCCTTAGGTAAAAATTGAAAAAATAATATTTATTTGTAATATTAGCATTTGATCATCCTTAATTTTATGTAAATTATGTTTAGGATATTTTGTAGTTCACTTGTAAGTGTAATATCAATAATAATTTATCCTACTTTTTCAAAACCATGCATGCTAAATTATCATGCCTGTCAATGTAATATTTTATGCAGGGCTTTTCATTTGAAGCAAGCGATGCATGCTACAAAAACAAAACCGAAACCGAAACCCAGCCCGACGCCGACACCGTAGCTGTAGCCTGTAGCTGTAGTGAATCGACAATCAACAAGCCGAGTAAAGTCGTCAAAGAGTCAAAGTTTTAAAGTTGAACTAAAATAATTTTGAATCGTATTTCAACAGGTGACTGGACAAAAATGGACAACATAAGTTCATCCGTGTGCAACATAAGGTAATTAATTTTTGTTAAATATTAAGTACTTAAATAGAAAAAGTGTTTGAAAACGCGTCCGGACATGATGTAAACGATGAACAACAGTAAAAATGGGGTTGAATATTTATTTTTAGATTTAAATTGATTGATTGTTAATGTTACGGATTATCATGTATTTATAACTAACATATAATTGCTACCTTTATTTTGTAGTTTGAGCACCGCAAAGACTTCGGAGGAGGAAAAAGCAGAAAAAATGATCAACGATGCTTTCAAAAATCTGGCCGAAATTATAATTCCTTCAAAGGAGGACATCAAGAATGGAAACGAGATTTTGCAATTGGTACATACAACATTTTATTATTTAACTATCTGTAAAATAAAATTTCTCAATCATTTTCAAGTAAATAAATAAAATCAATTCCTGAAGGATGGAGAATATTTACACGGTTATAATGATTTTTTCAGATTGTAAATCATATTCTGAAGACAAAAAGTAAATATTCGATTGATCGACATGTCATAGTTGGCAGTGGTGGGAAGAAGACCACCATTATGAATTCTGATTTTGACTGTGTTGTATTCATCAATGATGAAGAACCATTGTTCGAAAAGGTTCTTGATGACTTTGAAGATATACTCAAACATGCAAATAAGGGCTACCAAATTCAGGAATCAAGTATTAGGAAAACAAAATTTTCCATTCAATTCAGAGCAAGCGGGATCGACTTCGATATTTTACCGGCTCCTAATTTTGTGAAGGGATCAAAATTGCCAGGGGACCAGATGGTTGATGAACAACAGCAACGAACATTGGACAAAATCAAAGAAAATCCCAAAGAGTATCGTTACGTATACAGTTCTGGAGTCTGCCAAGCTGCAGTAAAATTTATGAAAAAACAAGATGGATTTGTGAATGAAATGGTTCGAATCTGCAAGTTTTGGTACAAAACCCTGGAAATGCCAGAATACATTTCAGGGGCGAAGACACTGATTGAACTTGTTGCAGTTCATGCAGCAATAGGAGAAAAAACAAAATCATATTTGAGCTGTTTCTCAGCCTTTTTACAGCTGCTGGATAATTTCGACGAGTTGAATATTTCATTTGACGCAATCCCTAATCATCCCGTGCCCGATTATATCAAAATTCAAAAACCATTGGTTTTGGAACCTGCCAACTCTTACAACAATTTGGCCAAGTACTGGACGAAGAAGAAATCATCGAAGGATATTTTGAAAGGATATGTGGCTGAAACAATTCGTCGAGTCGAAGATATGCGTCAAAAAGCGCTTTTAAGTGGCACTTCCATTCCAATGGAAATGGAACGTCTTTTTGAGCCGCAAAAAGTTGCTCCTCTCAATGCAGCGGAGTTAAAGAAGAGCGCAAAATAATGTAGCGTCATTTGCCATTTTCCGTCTTTGTAAACTGTAATTAATTTTAATTGACCTTTGACCTTAATATAATTTTGACACTGCCATTCTGTAAAATGTGACATTACTGAAAATACACTTTTTCCATTCAAATTTTGTTTTCTTCACAATCCAGCATTAATTTTTTGTTTAAGATTAAGCATTATAAAGCTATTATAACGTGATGTTTCACAAAACTTACTGTAGATCTAAAAACATTATGTACATTTAGAAGGTACTGAGAATTTATTAAGTTCATACATACGATTCATTAGAATTCATTACAATTTGTAATTTGTACCAATTTTGTTTCACCGATGCGTTTTTACAGCAAAAGTCTTAACTTTTACTAAATCCATCATAATATACCTCGCAAAAATGAATGACGCAATGAAGTTGAATAATTATAGATTGTTGCAATGAATTGATTTGAATACATGTCAAAAAGGCTTAATATAATCATGACATTTAGTAGCAAGACATGACATACACTGCATTTAGTCGTGAAAGTCTTTAACCACTGAAAAGGAAACCTAAGGAGGACGAGAAGTCGAGAAGGTATTACATTTTAATCTTGATATTATCGTAGTAACACGTCCAATACAAACATCTCCCTCTTCCATATTGCTTGAAACTTCGAAAACGAGTTATGTACTTTGGGCTGGGTCTTTCTTCATAATATTCAGTTTTATTGTCAAATTCACTCCAAAATGTTGGCTGAGTTTTGATATTTTCTCTGCTGGAGATTTTCCAGCAGAAGCAATCATTAAAATAAGGATGGAGGTTGCAGGTACCTTTGAACTCCCAACGATTAATGTCTGGGCTACAATTTAAAATATACTGAGCACAATCCACAGTAAACTGGAATCAATAACAAAGTATTAAAATCTTTATATTACGAGCAACAGAATCAATATATTGTCAAATTAAATTTTACATTTC
Organism: Pogonognathellus flavescens; assembly: GCA_019776165.1. Taxonomy (NCBI): domain Eukaryota; kingdom Metazoa; phylum Arthropoda; class Collembola; order Entomobryomorpha; family Tomoceridae; genus Pogonognathellus; species Pogonognathellus flavescens. The sequence goes on from JABASD010002813.1 coordinate 15,560, forward strand.
CATCTCTAATGTTCACTTCTGCCAATCTTTTCAAGGGGAGAATACCCAGCATGAGGGCAATATTACACGTCGAGGGGCAGTCCAAAGTTAGTTTAGTCAGCTCTACATTATTTACGATTCAATAAAAATGTTATTGAAATTCATGAAGCATCACTAATAATTTTTATAATGCTGAAAAAATTGTTGCTTTTGTAATTATTGACCTGACCTGTCAAATCTCGAATCGACGGCAGATTGTAGTCGTAACTTTCCATTTTTAGAGACAGGAAGGGAACTGAAGACTCAATCAAAGCTTCGCATTCGTTTACAGGCATTCCAATTAATCCAGCGTTAAATTTGGATGGATCCAAGAAGTTACAATTTAGTGAGGGAACTCGATAACTATCACGAAACTCAGATATGTTATCGTCATACTCAACTGTTAATGTCAATTCTTTTAGATTTGGCCAGAGTCTCCAAAATGTCGGTAAATCCTCAGACTTCAAATGAATTTTTAGAAATTCCACGTTTGGAAACATTTTACTTAATGCAGGCAATATTTTCACATTTCTGAATGAATACAAGTCCAATTCTTTAACTGTCGGGCAAGGAGGGTTATTTTCTGTGAATTGATCAGCAAATTGTTTTGCACCCTGCAATACATGACCAACCCTGCTGAACCTCTTTAAGTAATTAACCCTCATGAAACGTATTTTCAGCGAGTTCAGAACCGGCAGTTTTTCATGGAGTTGCATCAATGGCAGTTTAAAATTAATATCTATGTGCAACTCCTTTAAATTATTCATTTGAGGAAAATCTGTTACTTCTGTTTGTGTCTCGGTCCAAAAATATGGCAACACTAAACTCTCCAGATTGTCTTTTTGCTTTAGTAAAATATTCTGAAGATCATGCTGAAATATTGCAGTATTTCGTCGAATATCTACAAGCTTTGTAAAATGTAAAATCTTGAGTTTTAAAGGCGAATCGCTAATGATTTTGAAAAGCGACTCATGAAGATAAAGATTGAACTCATATAATATCGAGTCTATTTTCAGTGCTTCAACAAAGACACTTTTCTTTTCATCATTGGCTTTTTTCAGGGCGTACAAAATCGAAGCAATTCCTCTGCTCACATCTCTCGGGTGATCATGATTTCCGATTTCATCAATAAAAAGTCCGATGGTTAATGATTTTAGTACACAGGTTGACTTGAACACGTTTTCAGCAAAAGAATACTGTCCACAGAGGTAACTTAAATGCAACGTAGTCAAATTTCGAAACACAGAATTAATTCCAGAGTGAGGGGTAAGCCGAAAAGGAACGTTGACACACAGATTTCGAAGAATTTTAAACTCCTCCCGCAGTAGCAATCTCTCTACGCTTAATGTGAATTTATGGTCCAGATATTCTCCAGAACGGTCATTTATCATTTCAAAACTAAAAGAATTAATTCCGGAGAAGAATTTTTCAATTATCTTGTGAAGTGTAGTTTCATCAAATTTTCGAAAATGATTTTTAGGTGTTTCAGTATAAAATTGAGAATTATGGCAAGCAAAACAATTGCAACCAACACTTATTGGACATAATGCTATTTTCAAATTCTGAACCGGAGAATATCTTCCAGATTGTTTCCAGAGAGCAAATTGTTTAAACTTTTTATGGTCCAAAGTGCTGAGAGTCAGTTGTGCCCGGTTCTGTATGTGAGATCTAGTCACAAAATACCATCGTACACACACCAGTCGGAATGCTTTTAGTTCGGACAGATTTAAAAAATCACAAATTTCATGCAACACCTGCTCAAGTGACATAAGAATGAAATATTGTCATCAGGAAAAAACACATAAATCTCAAATTGCATCAGTTCAGTTTTTCAAATGTCATCTATTTAAGAATATATTCGGGAAAATAGTTACAGATTATTTTCTTACCAACTCGGGGAATAGATAATTGTTTTCTCGTGGCAAAGTCATCCTAATAACGTTTGATGTGATCCGTTTATTACATTGCATGGAATATAAAATTTTTTAATTTACCTACATTATAATATGCACAAAATATTCACCTTTGTGAATCATGAATGATATAAATACGAATCAAATTCTGTCTGTTTGTTCAGTATTGTACACCCGTAGCTGTTAGATACATTTTTTAAATGAATTCAATTTGAGACGAAAGAATTATTACAACTCTGAATACATAATATAATATTATGGTAAATGAGGAGAAAGAAATATTAAAATTATTGTCCTTGCAAAAATACATACTATGAATTGTTATGGATTTTAGGGGTTGAATGATTTAGATTGTAGGGTCATCGGTCATAAATATTAATTTAATCTATATAAGAGGCAATCAAGGGTGTACCCAGGATTTCTCTTGGGGAAGACTGTAATGCGAAGATTGTATATGCCATGAACCATCCATAAGTAGTATAATTATTTAAACTACTATAATTGATGTAATTGTCGGTAGGGACCTTACAACTTGTAACTTTTAGCATTCCTTATTTTATTAGTTCATTTTACAGTCAGTGTTTCTTCACTAGAGGCAAAGAAAACACTGAAATCTGCATAATAATTATAATAAGTTCATGCATAATAATAATAACATAAAAAAACACCTAAGCATACAAGAATTCTTCTTACAAAAGTACTAACCGATGTAAAAGAGGTGTGTGTAATTGTTTGAACAGCATTATTGTTAACGGACCATTGTATAACAATAAAAATCTCTTAAGAAAATTGATTGTTAAGATATAAGATTCTACTGACAAAGCAATGTCAGTGGAATATTAGGACGTGCGTGGGACCACAATAAATTTATTTAGTCCAATTGTGACCACACCTTGAACGCAACTTCCAAAAGTTGGTGACTGACCATAATTTTCGAATTGAGTATTTGACTTTTCATTGGTGATCTTTCTCTGTGGCTGCAGGGATTTTACAGTTGTTTCACATGACGTAATGCTTTTCTTAATTTGTGGTTTCTTGAATGCTCCATCATCTTGAAACTCTGCTTTCATTTTCTCCATGACCTTAGCGATGGCTTCTTTATTCGGATTACTAGACACCCAGGCTGGTTTTACACTTGTAAATCGATTCTGAAAATGATCCATGTGGCCAACAGTTTTTGAAACATCTGGCGAAGGAAGTCCTTTCGGCATCAAAATCGGTGTCACCGTTAAACTGCTTGGCAGCTGAGAAATAAATTAGGGTTGTAATTTAATGCTCATTGGTTTTAGAAGATGAAAAAATTAAATTTCAAAAATTATATACCGTTCCAAGAAATGGCAATCGTGGCGTCGTGAGGGTAGACGATGTCATTGGTTTAAGACCCAATGGGTGCAGTGGGGGCATTTTAGGAAGTGGCAAACGGGCACGTACATCGCTCATCATTTTCGATCGAGAATTTGACATATTTATAGGCATAAGTGGAGGTAGACTTAACTTCAAGTCATTTAACTTCTCTGGACTTTGTGTGGGCGTCTTAAAGAACAATTTTCTGGGTTTCATTTGCATAGCTGGCATCCGAGGAACAGGATCTCGTCTTTTTTCCATTGAGGTTCCAATTTCAATGCAATTCTGCAAATAAAAAAAAAGAAAAGAGTACAAAAAGAGTTGATTAGGTACAATTAAAAGTATTGGTGACAATATACAATTAAAGTCAATAAAAAGACTTACCAAACAGAGAAATCCGTTAAAAGCCAAATTCAGAGGTTGCAAACCCAAACATTCATAATGATACAAACAAAGACAACTTTTGCACTGCAACGTGGGAATTTGACCAGTAGTCCTCCCTGGACACATGATAGAGCACGGAGGAAGATGTTTAGAATTTTGTTCATCCTCGTCCTCGAAGATCGAGTTTTCTTCCTCAATAGAAGCTGAGTCACTTTTAGAATCGTCCATATTTTGTATATTTTCTTGCAATCCTTGCTGAAACTGTTCGAATGCAGCGTCCATTAATGAATGAGATTGTTCGTTGAACGCAGAAATTTGAAACATTGAATCAGTCACATCGGGTTCACTCATCCCAGCGGCTTCTTTGGCAGCACTGATGGCCTGCTTGCGCATCAAGAGATCTTTCTTTCCTCCTGGTTTGGGGGGACGCCCTCTTCGAGGACTGTAGTACTGAATCTCCTTTCCCGACTGTAACTGTGATGAATATTTAGGATATTTAGGAGGTAACATTCCCATTTGCATCAAGCTGTTTGAGCTTTTACTTATAGTTTTCTTCGGACGTATTAGGATTTCCCCAGCTTCATCCCGTTTAGGCAAGGGGTATGGACGAGTTGAAACTGATTTGATTGGAAATTGCAGCCGTTTTTTCATTTTGTAATGATCAGCTAATTTATTTGGCTTTTCAACAACTTCGTAGGGAATTTTTTTCCGTGGAATTGACTTGATGATATCGGATGATGTTCTCTTTTGGATTGCGACATCTTCAAATGTGAAACTTTCTATTGATAACTCCGAAGTTATTTTCTCATCGTCTTCTAAACCTTCTTCTTTTGATTCAGCGTTGATTTTAGATGTGTCTTCTTTAAATACTCTCATCTTGATATCTCCGCCTTCATTGTGCATTAGCAAATGTCGAGGAATCATGACAGAATCATTGTGAGCCAAAATCAGAGCTAAATTCGCCTCCATTAATTGATCCTCCATGGTACTGACAACTCCAAATATCATATCTGATTTTTCGTCAACTGACAGCGAAAGCTTTGCTGATTGAGTTTCAGAAAAACCGATAAAGGGTTGAATCAAATCTTCTTCGTCATCTAAACTTAGCGATGCATCCTTTAATTCGTCGTCACTATCATCTCTTTCCGGTGATCCATCTTGAAAACTGATATTTATTGTTTCTTCTCCAACATGTTGGTCGCTAAATGCTGTTTCATCTTTCCCCTCGTTGCATGCACCTGAAAAACAAAAATTCAATACATATAAGATTACAGTTTCCTTATTTCATTTATTCAAAACTTTTATCATTTTCAAAAATATAGAATGTGAATGAGGTATTGAATTGAATTGCAATTCCCAATTAATTTGTCATACATAAAGCGTTAATTTTGTAAAACATTTTAAATGAATATAAAATCACAATTATTTCAATTAAATAATAGAGGGATCGGGAGAATGGTGGAGAAACGATTTTATTAACACAAAACTATTTGAAAGTGACTGTTTTGTGACAAAACAGTCACTACCAAACTGCTATACGAAATTATTTAGCCACAGACGACTCGATAATATAAAGAAGGTTAATTTTAAAGGTACTTACTAGAAAGAGGATCTTCTGCTAGGGTCGTCACAAGGTGATCGAGGATTTCGACAACAATACTATGTATATCGTTGTCTTCGTTGTCCCTTTCCTCATTTACATCAATTGTTGTAATATTATTTTCGGAGGTCTCGTTCATTTTACAAATTCTGTCTTCGTGGGGCTGGAAATCTGTCAGTTTTTACTTCTGTGTGTGCAGTTTGTGGGCCCGGCAGATGCTGTTCTCGATATTTGTCCTATATTTTCAAAAAGTAACCAGAACACATCAACAAATACAAATATCAATAGAAATACAAATAAACATATTAAAATCGTTAACTTTTATGTACATCATTGTTTAATAATATTTTATTATTCCTTACTTTGATCCTTTAATATTTTGTATTTGAATTTGGTCCGGCTGATAACTTCTGGCGTGTATAATTGTTTGAGGCTTTGACGGAAACGACAGACCTGACCTGAACCGGACAGCAGCGAGGTAAGTGTGCGAATGAAGATTCGGGATTCAGGAGTCAATTTTAAAGCTGGACAACTTTTAATAATGAAATGTGGAAATGCCTGACTTGCGCACAATACAATCTTCCCATAAATTCAAGTTGTTAATTTTACAAACTTTCACGAATGGGGATAAAAGATACAAAAATTGAAGATTGATTGAATTCTTTGCTTAGAGTTTAGATATGGAATTAAAATATTTCAATTTTTTGAAATCAAAAGAATTAAAATAGCAAGGAAATAAAATAAGACTAATTCTCTAATTGACATAATCAATGACGGAACTATTATAAAAATATTAAGAATTCAATAGTTCTAGTGTGAATAAGTATTTCATTTATAAGGTATATTCAGACACGTATCCAGAATTTGACCTGGGGGTACAGAATAAAAAATTGAATTTTAAGCGGGGTGACACTGAGATATAGCCGTAAAAAATAACAAAAAAGAGACAATTTGCAACTAATCACTTTTCCCGACATTTGGGGGCACACATCTTCCATCCCCACTTATCGGTACATCCTTGGGTGAATTTGATTTCTGATAATTTATTATTTTTAGTTATTATTTTATTATTGTTATATTAAGTTAGCAAACAGGAAATTATTTGTTGATTACATTTAATGAATTGTCTGACTCGACGGAACCGGGCGGAAGTTTCGTCACGGAACTTTTAATGATTTTTTTTTAAATTCAAGTATATAGAGTAATGAATTTTTCAATGATGCTAGTGTTTTCCTCTGAGTCTCCCAAAACCTCTCCAGCTCCTATTCCTATACAATTTGTAGTTACGTCCTTTGAGAATTTTTGGAACATTTTATTGTCACACTCTGAAACTTCCATCCAAGGTCAAAATTGATTTAATACCATTATCATGTCGTGTGATGTGATTTTGTATTATTGTGTGCTAAATACTTTCAAAAAATATTTTTTCTGCTGAATATTGCCAGCACCGGGGGTGTACACGTACACGGCCTCATCGACGGCAAACTTTGGCGTTTTTAGGGCCCCCCAGATGACTTGAGCCCCCCATTATAACACCCTAGTTAGGCTCATGATCAGGCGCGTAGCCAGGATTGAATATTGGAGGGTGCACAACAAGAAAAAAAGATATATGCTTCATTTTAATGTGAACTGAGGCTTCAGATTTAGTGAATGGATGCGATTTTAATTAATTAATCATGCGAGTAACTAGTATTGACATTTGTGAGGGTCACACGGTCATCTCACGCTTATAAATGCTCATTTCAGCGCGTAGCCTGAAAAGTTGGAGGAAAAATTGGGCTAAAATGAACCAGAAACAAACTAAATTACTACTTTTTGTTATTTTGGAGCAAAATTTTTTGCTTGTTTTTATAAAAATTTTAAAAATATCTAGTGTAAGTTCACATATTCTGGGCGGTGCACGTACGCACTCTCCGACTACGCCCTTGATATATAAAATATATTATAAGCCTGATATAATTGGGAAAATAATTCGACATCTAATCTAATATATTTCAAATATCCGTATCTTCCAGAAACAGAATAAAACGGTATACAAATTTATTTTCTAGCAGCAGTGTTCTGATATTTACTATTTGTAAGAGTTTCATATAATTAAAATATATGGTAGAAGCGATTAGTAATTTTTCCTACTACTAATCGACAATTTTAATGGATAACTCCGGAACCGTCGGATCGCCCTTGCTGACCAACGAGCCAAATGTGTATCAAGTTTCTATCAAGTTAATTTCTACCCCACTTATCGTGTTGACAGTCATAAAATATCTGCTGAAAAATACCTCGTAACTCGTAAGTGAGGTCTTAAATAATTTATGGGTTTAAGATTTTGGGTTGCACTATAAGTTGGAGTAGGGTTTTAAAATAGAGATTTTCATCCTTTTACTATCGTTCCTGTTTATATCTTTAAGGTCGTGAAAACATCTTCAGTATGGAGAAATCCAGATTTTTGTGTCCCCATTCTCTTTGAATATTTCTTCGGTCCAAATATTTCCAATCGCAACGATGAAATAGTCGAAGTAACGATACAGCTTTTTTGCATAAGCACGAATATATATTTCTTCCATCCAAACATTTCCAAAAGCAACACTGATGTTGTCCATGTAATATTGTTTAAGAATAAGTGGTATTGATAGACTCATAAAACAGGTTATGCAATGAGCTATGCTTCAGTTTCTGTAGAATCAGTATAAGAATCATACTGTTTATATTACTGGAACCTGAATAAATCAATTCAACTGCTTAAAATAATAGGGAGACATTATTACTTCTATACGAGTCATACTGCTTCTTTTATTGGAACCTGAATAAATCAATTTAACTGCTTAAATTAATACGGACATATGATTACTTCTATAAGAATCATACTGTTTTTTTATATTGGAATCTAGAAAACACACTTCAACTGCTTAAAATAATAGTGAGATATAATTACTTCTATAAGAATCATACTGTTTCTATTATTGGAATCTAGCAAAAACACTTCAACTGCTTAAAAAATAATAGTGAGATATGA
>JABASD010002814.1:0-23829 GCA_019776165.1 Pogonognathellus flavescens
CTTCCTTTTAATAGTTAGGAAGCACACATAAAATTTGTAAATAAAATAATTTTTAATGCGGTGAGACCATGTAGGACTGCTTGATGTTAGTTTTTTAATATACGGTACGTATCAACAGAAATATAACCGTATTGAACTAATTGTTTCTTCTACTCTTCGGATTGTTGCTTTTTATTTTTGTAGTGGTGTATAAAATCCTTTTTTTGCTGCTGGATGGAACTTCTGAACCTGGATTTGAGTTATTATTGGGTGTATGGGCTTCTAATATTCTGTTTACTGCTTCTATGACAGAATGTTTTGGAATGTCATTTACAGTGACACCTTGGAATATGGCATCCACGGAGGTGATGATGGCTTGTTTGCGTCTGGGGATGAGGTCTTTACTGGCGACGTTCTCCTCTAACTTCGCGTAATCAATGGGTTCTCCGGCAATCCTTTTTAAGGTGGTTTCTATGGCCACAATTATGGCCAACTCAGATTGGAGTTCTTTATATTCTTCTTCTTGTTTACTTTGTTTCTCAATATTGTTATCTGATACCTCATCCGCCGTTTCAATGCTGTCTATTCTTTGCTGATATTGTTTCAGCTAGTTGTGATTGTTTTTCTTGCAAATAGACGATCTGAGTCGTCTGCGCCTGGTTAGTTTGTGCTAAAGCCCTATTTATCTCGCGATGATGACCTAACTGGTTTTGTTGATTGGTTGTTAATTGATCATGGAAGCGAATGTTTTTTTCTAGTAGAAAATGTAACTTGATGATCTGGTTTGCCTGTTGCTGAATGATTTTGTTGTGGGTGTCTAAGATCTTTTGCTGATTGGTTACGTGCTGTAGTAATTGATTAATTTCTTTGTTGTTGGTTTTGTGTTTTGATTTCTAATTCTTCTTTTAATTTCCTGGTTGTTTCCTTTTGGGATTCTAATTTTTGCTTAAATGTTTGTCTTCTTTTTTGTTGATAATGAGAGCTTTGGTCGTAATGATTAGTAGGTAAGTTGAAATTTTCTGCCCAGTCTAAATTTATTTCCGTTGAGGGTGGTCTGATTGGTGGCTCTAGTAATTGTGTTGGAGCGGTTTCCATTCTAATAAAGAACAATATCATGCAAAGAGAACGGATAATTTAAAAATTAATTTTTTGTAATTTCCTAGTCATGGATCGGGTTTGCATACTAGGCAGTATCTTAGATGGATTCCTAACAGATGGGTTTTGCTACTTTCTATCTACCTAATGTACTTTTCTGGGCTGAAGGTATTGTTGGAGAAGAGGAAAATTGTTCTAACTCCTGTCCTTCAGCGTCTCCCTCCACTTCAGGATCGAATTCCACATTTCCATTGTACTGCCAACTCACTGTCTTTCTCTGTGGACTATTACGTAACCTAGAGATGTGGAATTCCTCCTCTTTCTATTTCCCTGAGGGTGAATGTCCCTGTATTCTATAATTTACAGGTGAGTTTTGTTCTATTATTTTATAAACGCCCTCGTTACGTGATAATAATTTAGTGCTAATGAACTATTTCCTGCCTTGGTACAAACAAATGAGCGGTGTCTTCTACATTATATTCTATATCCAGATGTCTCTTGTCGTAATATTCCTTTTGGTATTTCTGTGCTTTGTGCAGATTTACCACTGCCAATCTACGCGCTTCAAGGAGTTTTTCAACTTCTACATCACGATTTTCCTTGGAATTGTCTCTGGGAATAAAACTGACGTCACATGGTAGTGGTGCTGTTCTTCCGTAAACTAAATAGTATGGAGTGAATTTCAGAGAAGCCAAATAAGTAGTATTTTGCGCGAATGCGCAATGATAGACTTTTTGATCCCAAACCTTATGTTTTTTTTAGGATTCACGAGAGTGGAAATCATTGTAGCGAAAGTTTTGTTCATTATTTTGGTATTCGCTATTGTTTGATCAGCTGTAAATTTTTTATGATCCACTTGTTGAGTTGTTGTAGAAGACATTGAACTAATCAAGAACAATATTCTTTTCCGTTATCACTATGTATTGTTCGTGGACATCCGGTTTTACTTAAGTTCTTCTATTATAAATCTAGCTACTTCATCTGTGTGTTTTTTGTAACGGTTGTACGAACACATACGAGATAAATAGGCAGTAGCAATAACTAGGTATTTGTTTACATAAGGTTCTGAGCAAGGAAATGGACCAAGAGTGTGTATACCCAAGGTTTCGAAGAGAGAACTAATGCTTTGCAATAATCCGGGAGTTAATGTTGTGGGTAGCATTCACAGGTAGCCACATAATTAAAAACATCGGATTGCATTCTAGGTCAAAAATACCTGTCTCTAATTTTTAAGTAAGTTTTTAGAAAGTGAGCTGAGGTTAATTCATCATTCATTTGTAATAAGATGGTGGATCTCATAATAGTCGGAATGAATAATAATGGTTTAAGGTCGATTAGCTTTTTATAATATAATATTCCATTTTTAATGAGATAATTTCTAATAACCTTCATTTCTATTTTATCGAGGCGTGTTTTAACCAATAGTGTTTTTATGCGTCTAATGTCGGCATCCGTACTCTGAATTTTTGATAGTACTTGTAAATCGATTACTAACAACATTAACAAGGGAACTTCATGATCTCATTCAGTAGCAATATTAACAGTAGCAGTATTAATTCCTGCTCGAACTGTCTGGACAACAATGTCTAAACACATTCTTATAGCAAACTGTCATATCGTACTGCTGTAACTTAATCATAAAACGGATTAACCTTGAACTAGGATCTTAGATTGACCTCATGCAAAATAAGGCATGCGAATCTGATTTGACCACAAAAGGGCGATGTATAAAGTATACCTCCAGCTTACGAGTAGCGTAAACCACACAGAGTAACTCCAATTCGCAAACTGAATAGTTCTTCTCACTCTTTGAGAGCGTTCGTGAACTAAAAGTTAAAGGATTATTCAAAATAGCTTGTACCATTTCTTGAGTTTGTAAAGCTTCTTTTACTACTGTAGGTGTGGATTTTCCTATGATTCCAAATGGAACGGACTGTTGATCTGAGAAATTTTAATTTTAAAAGATAAATGTATTTCATTTTGTAATAAGAATCCTAGTATCCGATCCTAGTATAATTTTGTAAGTTACTACTTGCACTTTTGCTACTTTATTACATCCGTTTTGCAATGGTTTATTACTTGTTAGATCGTTTAAAAAAAATGTTTGATTTGGTTGTTCGTTGGTTTGTTCTCTATATTGTCCATTTCAGCAAAGTAGTTATGTACCTCTTTGAGTGTTTTCTGGTTATCAGAAATTATTTGAGCTTTAATTAGTTGGGGTGTAAGGGTAGCTATGGTTTTTGTGTTTGTGTCAGGTGAAGTGGGGGTTTGAGTGTAATTGTTTTTGCGTTCGGGCACGGACATCCGGCCCGGTGTGTCTAGTTTCCCGATCGTTGGTAAGCCTTAATGCGTTCCAATCGGCGGATTTTCTTCTCTTTTAGTGCGCAGTCGGTTTTATCGTTACCTCTGATGAGAAAGTAGTTGCAAAATTTTGAATCGTCGCGTGGGTTGCGGTTGATGTGGGTTGTGTTGAGCTGAGTAATTTGTAGCCATTTGTAATTGTTGGAATTGTGGTTGCTGGGTAGGTGTATGTATGAGTGGTTGTGGCTGATTTGGATGCTGAGTTGAAACTTGTTGTGATCGACCTCCTTGTGGTCTTGTCCATGGGCGTCGTGGTTCTTTGCAGTTTCACCGCGTTGATTGCGTGTTTGGTGTTGGCTGCATTAGCTGCTTTTATAGTTTCTGTCAATTGTTGCAGTTCTGTATTTTCTCCAGTTGCATTCATTGCCTTCAAATACGGTGCGCTTTCACCGTAAACCTGTTTCGCGTTTTGAAGTGTTTGTAGGTCTGGTAGGAGGTTTTCCGGGGTGGCATAGGTGGTTAGGATTGTTTTGCACATGTAGTAGGATAACAGTCCTTTCTTCATGTGTTTGATTTTCTTGTCCAATGCCATGCCTGGGTTTGAGTCATCGCATAGTTGTAGGATGTGACAATAATAGGTTTTAATCAATTCGTTTTCCCCTTGAGTCCTCTTAAGAAGTTCTGCTTCACTTCGACGGTCTTAAGCTACTTGTGTGTAAGTTGTTATTAGTGCGGCTTTTAAAGCTGCCCATGGTCGGTTTGCTACATCCTTCCATATGTTGTTGTAGCCACGTTTGGCATCTTCCTACAGAAATAATGGCAAGAATTAAGTGTTTTTTGATTGTCGTTGTATCTGTTGCCTTCTGCTACTAATTCATATTTTTTTAGAAATGTCTTAATGTTAGATTTCTGTCCAGGTTGGAAAGGCGTCAGCAGTGATGACGGGAGGAGTGCGTTAAATGAGCCAATATTTGCAGGTCTTAAATTGGCTACTATTCGGTATAGGAGAGGCGGTTGCGGAAGTAGTAAATTCGGGATAGGTGGGGGTGGTATTGCTACCATGATGCGAATTTATCGTAAGGCCGGGAGCCTATAGGCGGTTGGAGTTGGTGGTAGTGGGGGTGGTTGTGGTGGTCTAGGTCGAATGTGGTAACAAAGTGGGCCGGAAATACGTGGAAGAGCAGGTAATGGAAGTTGGAATTTGTTTCGGTGAGATTTGCGGTGTATATAGTTGTCTGTGTGTTGATTTCGGTGATTGTGTAGAATTATGAGAGGGGTTAAGGTCTGTAGAGTCTGAGTCTGAAGTGTCTACTACCGCGCTCGTGTCCCTGTATTGTTGGAAACTGGGTGATTTGAATAAATTTCTTTCTTAAGTTCTGCAAATATGTTTTCGTCTTCACTACTAGTTGAATGAAATGTTTGGTCTTCGATGTTACTACTAGAAATGAAGGAGGTGTCGTCTAATTTTTCTTCGTATTTTGTTGCTGGATTGTCGTTGTTCGTATTTGTAAGGTCTTTACTACAGCCGACCGTGGATTTATTATCTTCGTTAGCTTGTGGATTATTGGGTGTTCTAAAATAACTAGCTTCAGTCTGGCTGCCTAAGGTTGCTTTACGGGTGTGGTTAGTAAATTGAGGTGAGACTGGACCTACTTCTGTTCCTATTCCTTTTATACGGTTTGAACGTTTAGTAGGATTATTCATGAGATGTGCATGAAAATGTGCTGTTTACTATCGATTTGGAAACTCTGAGTTTAATGTCTATTAGTGTTAGTGTGTTAATATTTTTCTAAGCTTTTTTCGTTGAATCTATTTCTGTCTAGATGCAGTCTTTGTATTTAAAAACCTCATATTTTCGTTTATTGTATAATCCGGTGGATTCGTATGTTATTAGTATTGCGTTCCTAACTCCTATCATCTTACAATATACTGACATTTCTGATTGATTGTATGATTGCTTTACGATTTCTCACTATATTGACTTTTCCTATTGATTGTATGATTGCTTTACGATTTCTCACTATACTGACCTTTCTCATTAATTGTATGATTGCGTTATGATTGCTCGTTATACTGTTCATGATTACTGATTGCGCAGTATTGTTGTATGATCGATCGTAGGTCTGATATTTTGATTTACGTACGTTGGGCAAATAATCTACTTTAAGTAATACTCTACTTAATGTGTCAAATTCTACCAGAAAAAGTCATGCGTGCACTTTTCCTGAAAGCGTGCAGTTAGTTGCGTTGCTCTCTAACTACGTTAATATTTTTATTAACGTAGTTAGAAAGAAAAAATATAAAAAAGTAGAAAAATTTCAGAAAGTGTTAAGACTGAAATTTTTCTACAGTTGACATTTTTTCGAAACAACGAAAGAATATTTTATGATAAAGAATATCTTTGGCCTCCAAACGACGTATTCGAATTTTCGATTTGACTTTCCAGTCCAGAGATATCATTGAATCATCAAAATTATTAATCTGTGTAGCAAACATATCTATATCGAGATTGACTTACCACGTGATATACCACTTACCGAACCTTAAATTCGTTAACTTGTTAAGTAGCAAAACTACTTTATGCGTTTGCTTTGTCTGTCTGTCTATCTATCTATGTATCTGTGCGCAAAAATGTCAACCTGTTATTTCTGCCACCTTCTGGCGAAACCTTCTACCATCTACCACTCACTACCTCACTGTTACCGTAGTAGATGGCATCTACATCTACATAGCACACTTTACAATACCCTCAATATGGCGTAACTAGCAAACTTTTTAGGGTGGTCACTACAGTACCCCCAACAAATATTGATCCAACTGAATAAATATTGATCCAACTGAATAAATATTGATCCAATTTAACAAATATTGATCCAATTGAACAACTATTGATCCAACTGAATAACTATTGATACAATTGAACAAATATTGATCCAAGTGAACAAATATTGCTGGCTGCTCTGTCTATCTATCTATGTATGTATCTATGTATATTGATCCAATTGAACAATTATTGATCCAATTGAACAATTATTGATCCAATTGAATAAATATTGATCCAATTGAACAACTATTGATCCAATTGAACAAATATTGCTGGCCTATCTATCTATGTATGTATCTATGTATATTGATCCAATTGAACAATTATTGATCAAATTGAATAAATATTGATCCAATTGAACAACTATTGATCCAATTGAACAACTATTGATCAAATTGAACAACTATTGATCAAATTGAACAACTATTGATCCAATTGAACAACTATTGATCCAATTGAACAACTATTGATCCCATTGAACAAATATTGATCCAATTGAACAAATATTGATCCAATTGAACAAAGAATAATCCAATTGAACAAATATTGATCCAAATGAACAACTATGGACCGAATTGAACAATCACTGTCTAATAGCTTTGCTACTTTACTGCAGTGGTTTGCACATCTGGCCCTTTCAGCTTAACGTACATCCACCTGGATAAAATGGACAAATTGGTTATATTTTTAATAAAATTTATAAATATATGTTTTTTGCAATAATTGAACTACGGCGAGGTCTAGTCGGCCATACGAATTTTTCAAAATTTTCTAAACATCATAAAAACGAAGTTTTATTGCATTTTAATTTCAAATTTAAAGGTTATAAATTATTTATTTTATGTTAGCGATTCATTTTGTTACTAAAAGTGAGTTTCTTTTCACTGTATTTCATTTTTATTCATTGTACAGCAAAATTTTGTGATACCAGTTTGTCCATTTTGACATATACCAACAGGGGCTCCGGCACCGGATGTGCAGAATGTGCAATGCACACCCAGAAAATTATCAGGGTGTGCATGCACACCCTGAAATTTTCCGTCTGAAGTTTTCCGAAAAAATAATTAAGAGTTGAGATATTGACATGAATATGAATTAACTACAAGCCTAACATTGATTCGTAAGTCTAGCATTCTTTCCCTTCATTTCATGACATCTGAGGATTGAACTAAGCGAGCTACACATTTCTGTTCCGTACACTTTTCCGGAAACTTAAAATATTCACTGAAGAAGTCTTTACCTAAGCAACCTGACTTTAAAATGACGCTCTGATATAGGGACGCAAACTGTCAGACACCATCACCATCGGTTGTTTAGTACTTAACTTTTTAGCACTAAGAATGTACACATAGGCGTCGGAAGATGTTTGAGAGCGTGGGGACATAATTTTGTGAATATATCAAATTGACTACATTTTTGCGCGCAGCGCGAATTTTTCGATAAATATTTTACCATTTTAGTGCAGAAAATTCATTTGTATAAATTGACGTAAAAAATGTTTAATTTGCATATGTTCATTGATAAAAATCTATTTATTTCGAAATTTCTGTGGGGACATTCATTAGCAATGTCCCCACGCCCAAATTTCTGTGGGGATTTTGTCCCGATGTCCCCACGGTTCCGACGCCTATGAATGTACATCACAATTATGTCAACCCCAGTCAGTTATTATGTTTAAAATGCGAAATTCCGTCCATCTCCGGATACATTTTGCTGTTTTATACTTCAAAAATTTCTCATTTCCAGCAATCTCCGGATACTTGTTGCGGTTTATGAATTCCAATTTTCTCCACTCCAGCAATCTCTGAATACTTTTTGCGGTTTAAAAATTCAAAATTTTCTCAACGCAAGCAATATGTGTTTACCTTTTAAGGTTTCAAAATTCAAAATTATTTTAACAGAGGGAATCTGAATACTCGTTGCTGTTTAAACATTCAAAATTTTGGCAATTCTTTCAATCTTCCTGTACGTGAATTTAAAAATGCAAAACTTTCATAGTTTCTGTATGCAATATCGTAATATCAGATGCCTCTTTGAAATCTCTAAATTTTTGTAAATACACACACCACCCTTATTTTTGGAATCTAGTATGGCCCTTGCTATTTATTGCTTATGTGTTAAAATATGCAACTGCCTACCACAGTGATAATGTCTCCCAGTGAGGCCATATACATCTGATACGTACGGTGCAGGTAAAAATTGTTTCAAATGTGCAACGTGATTTTTAAAATTCCGAGGGATGAATGTTGCTCAAATGTCTATTTGCACACCTGCACACCCATACAAAATTACGTGCCGGAGCCACTGTATACCAATTAACCACTATCCAGTGGAGTGGATGTCTGAACCCTGATTTGAGGACGTCTGGCAACCCAGAATTCCACTGGATTACATGACCACATAATACATATAATGTTGTTATTTGTTATCCGGCATTCTTTTTTATTATATAATCTGATAATTATATTCTAGCAAGTTGATTCAGGTTCAACAGTTATAATTTTGCATGTTATGTACAGCGGTTTTTGGGGTAATAAACCAACTTGAATCAACATTGCAGAAAATAGTCAATGGTGATCCATTTGGTTTTAGAGTTAGTGGATTAAGATATTAGATTAGATTTTTCAGGCATAAATTAATGTATCAAACCAAATATTACACTTACGTTTACGTAATACGAAAACAAGTCTATAACTCGAAATCGAGGGAATAAAGTGCTGAATTAATTGAATACAATACAATATATCTATAAATTTATATAATATTAGTCCATTCGTTGTATGATCTAGTTTAGGTTATCTCTTTCAGCAGTTATACATCAAGGAAGATATCAATCATGAACATTTATTTAATTTAACGCATTGATAGCCGGTGTACAGATATTAAAAGTAATGAAACGGTTTTAATATTTCAGCCAGCATTTGTTATCTAGTGTCCAACTTTTAATTTAGCATCTCACAATTGTTACCACGCGACCAACTGTAAATCATATCAGTTGGCATTCATCATTTGCAGCGAAAACATAAAAATTGTTTAAGTATGGTCATTCTGATTGAATCGCAGACTCAATTGACAATTCAAGATGTATTTGGTGCACATAATAATATTTTCTCTATGGATATGTGTTGAGGTGGTCAGCAGCGAGATATACGAAGCAAATTCGGAAATAGCCAAACATGACGGGCTGCCTATTCACGCTACGCATAGTTAATAATTTTTCTTAAATAAACCAACGTATCATTTAATAATTCAACAGGGCGTTTTTTATTACATTTTCATTAATCAAGTGTGAAGGTGTTACGGACAAGCTATAATATTGTGTCTCATTTCTATTAATATTTAAACAAAATTAATGTGATCATACTGTAGATACGTGTGGTGGTTACGTGGTACTGGAACAAGACGACATGGCTGTTATTGAATATAAACTGGACGAGGAATACGATAATGATGAATTCTGTGTTTGGGAAGTTAGAGTTAAATCTCATAGTACCTTATTTACAAAAATTACAAGCGGTTTTGAAGTTGGATATGACTTCCTTCAGATTACTTATTTGGACCAAGTTTATCCACCACGCCACTACCTAATGTAGATTATTTACTTTGAATAAGTAAATCTGAGAAAATTACCAGTGTAAAAGTTTTGATTAGTATTTACATTTAATATTTTTTTAAATTAATTGCAGGGGAAATACAACCGGAATAGAACAAATGAATACGAGTCAAAAATATCTTATCTTTGTGACATTCTCTACTGATTATTCCAACACTGGAACTGGATTTAGATTGGAGATTGCCGGATACTGGGGTGCAATTTCTAGGGATTACGAAGATTTTGTCACTGTTTCACTAATTGGAAGCGCAACGGTTAGACCGTATACAACTTACATGTATCGGTCACACTTAATTGTGCCACCACTTAAAAGTGTTGGCTCTTTGATGATGGATATAGAATATGTGACGAATGTAGCATTCGATACCTTATGGGTGTACAGTATTGAACGTAATGGGCAGAGAATAAATTTTAGACAACATGGCAATAAGTAAGTGATTTTCGAAAACATGCAAATTCGTTCAGCATATGGCATGTTAACTGGAATGATTTTTATTTAGGTTGAGTGGAAACGGAACTGCTTCCTTTCGTGCAGATTACTACCCAAATTTTCTCGTATTGTTCGTATCTAGTTATGTGACTGTTCCTCCAGGTGGAGGTTATGAGTTGAATTGGTACTTACCAGAAAGTCCTACAACTCACAACTGAAAGTTATGTATGAAATTTTTTTCAACCATTCCAGAGGCAATAATATTGGAATAGGTTGCGATTTAATATATCCATGGATATTCATGTGCATGCATCAGAAAATACTTAAAGTTAAATAAAGGTGTATAAAATATTACCTGTTGGTGCAGTGAGTTAATGTAACATTTTTGCAATATAATCATAAAACTGTTATTTTATACATTTTTTAACTCATGCGCCACCTAACCTAATAAAATATATTTCATTGCAAGTATTAAATAAACCGGTCAACACCGGGTGTAGCGAAAAAACGAATTTACATAATACGTAACAAAATTGAAGCTTAAAATCACACTAGCGACTGTTATTTTGCAGTTTGTAAAAATAAAACACTGACTGTTAGTCGACGACTTCGAGAAAACTATTTGAGCTTTTGGAAACTTACGTATAATTTCACTTGACTTTCGTAGGAAAATTTACATTTGAATTGCTCATATGTATTAATATTACTCATCGTCTCTTTTATTTCGAGGCAATACTTACAAGTGTTGCATTTTTACAAAGACAAATTGATTGGGTCAAAGGTCATGAAAAGTTGGTCGATTGACCCCATCTTCGAACTTAACCTCACATTAGACCTCAATAATATGTGTAGCAAATTTGAATTATCTTGCTCAAACCGTTCTCGAGTTATCGTGCTTACGAACAGACGGACAGAGCGAAATTATGCAAACAACATTCGTTGTTTAATAAACCATTTAAACATGTTGTAATAAAGTAGTGGAAGAAAAAGGTAAGATTTCATGAAGTAGTTGACCGGATGACCCCATTTACTAAATTATGTAACGCAAGTTATCAGCAGAACAAAATTGAGAAAAATGCCTAATGGGATAAGAAAATGTTATTTGAAAAAAACTTGCTTTAAAGACTTATCTGATTGTTTTGAATTATTTCTGCCCTTTTCTATATGTATACATCATGCAATATATACATTTGGCGAGTCGATTGAGCCTGTTCAGATATAATCAATTTTAATCTTAAAATTGATTAGTTTTTTGTTATTTTTGATGTTACATGCAACATAATATATAATTTCTCATTTCTTTTAATATTTAAACAAATTTAATGTGATCATACTGTAGATACTTGTGGTGGTTTCGTCGAAGCGAGACGGAATGAATTGGCTGTTATTGAATATAAACCAGGTGAGGAATACGACAATGATGAATTCTGTGTCTGGGGAGTTAGAATGACAAACAGCCTAATGGTCTTGTTTACAAAAACTACAAGCGGTTTTGAAGCTGGATATGACTACCTTCAGATTTCCCCTTTTAAAGTGTACACTCCATCCGGCTACCACTACCTGATGTAAAATATTTACTTTGAACAAGTAATTGTAGAAAAATGTAAAAATTTTGTCATTGAATTCTATTTAATAATTTTTGACTTTGATTTTAGGGGAAATACAACAGGAATAGAACAACTCAACTTTAATCAACCAGATAAACTCTTTGTCGTATTCTCTACTGATTATTCCAACACAGGAACTGGATTTAGATTGTAGATTTCCGGGTACAGTCAAGGAAGTTCTAAAGATCACGAAGATTTATTCACTGCTTCACCAATTGGAAGTGTGACTCTTAGACCGTATATGATTTGGAGATCTCGGTCATACCTAATTGTTCCGCCGCTTAAAAGTGTTGGATCTTTGGTGCTGGACATAGAATATCAGACACAAGCGGCAGCCGATGACTTGATTGTGTACAGTATGGAACGTAATGGGCAGCGTACAAATTTCAAACTACTTGCCGATTGGTGAGTAATTTTCGAAAATGTGCAAGTTCGTTCCGTCAAGTGCTTGTTAACTGGAATGATTTTTATTTAGGTTGAATGGAAACGGAACTGCTTCCCATCGTGTTGGGAAATTGACATTAAAACCATGACGAAGTTAAAATTCGGAATTAAATTTTAAATAGTTTTTAAATAGCTTAACTGTTGAATGAAAACAATTTGAAAAAACCATTCAAAACGGCTGTAATAAAGTAGCGCAAGAAAAATGTCAGAGGTCATTAAAGAGTTGACCGGTTGACCCCATTTGCGAACTTGACCTTTGGGAGGACCCAGAGATCACGTATGAGAAGTATAAACGAGTTTTGTTAATCACTTCTTGAGTTATCGGGGTCACAGACAGTTGTTACTCTAAAAGGTCAAAGGTCATGAAGGAGTTGACCGAGTGACATCATTTGCAAACTTGACCGGCGTTGTGACTCATAGATCACGTATGAGAAGTTTGAACGAATTCTGTTAATCTGTTCGTGAGTTACTGGTGTCACAAACAACAGTTATTCTGCAAGGTCAAAAGTCATTGACTCCATTTACGAACTTGACCTTTGATGGGACTCATAGAAAACGCATGAGAAGTTTGGACGAATTCTGTTAATCCGTTCGGGAGTTATAGCTGTCGCAGACGGACGGGCGGACGTAACCACCATTCTTATAAAGTAGCTTGCGCTACTTAATAATGAAATACTGTTGTATTTGTTGTGGCAGGCAAAATAATGTGCCAATAATCATGCTATCTAGTATAGTTAATTTTATAGAAAGGCATTATGCTAAAGGTATATATAGGTCTGGATAAATATTGTTAATGTAGTCGATATTTTAGTCAACTTAATGCACAAAATACACAAAATATTTAGTGTATGATTTCTTATCGTGGCTTGGCCCGGAGGAACGAAATCCATCAGCCTTTTCGTCATTACGGCCCTGTCAGTCCCTATAATTAATTAACT
This sequence comes from Pogonognathellus flavescens, assembly GCA_019776165.1. Classification (NCBI taxonomy): domain Eukaryota; kingdom Metazoa; phylum Arthropoda; class Collembola; order Entomobryomorpha; family Tomoceridae; genus Pogonognathellus; species Pogonognathellus flavescens. The sequence goes on from JABASD010002814.1 coordinate 13,232, forward strand.
TCGTGATGTTTATATCACTTTGATATTGGTGTACAAATTATCAAACGATCGTGGTTATAAATCATTATCTTCATTTTATATAAATTAAAATAATATTTCCACTTATAATACAGTCAAGTGTGATTTATGATACAAAATTACAAATGCAGCGTTAACCTTTTTATTATGGATATATTATTATACTCCTTAACTCTACCAAATTAACGGTGTTAAAAACAAGGCTTATCCCTTATCACAATAAAAAATTAGGCAAGTTTATCTTCTTATCTACTTCAGCTATATACTGGGCACATGAATCCCAAAGTAAATCGCAATGATTATTTTGAAAAAAGCCAACATTCAACATGTTAGTTGTTATTTAAAGTAAGTAATGATATTAGTTCGCACTCTTACACTTCCAGAATACGTTTGACAAAACTGCAAGACACATTTCGGACACATACACGATACAGTAAAACTGTAAAAACTGGACTCAACAAGTCCAGAATTTGAAAATGGTCACGGCAACATTTAAAATAATCGTCATTGTTTGTTTCTGCGTCATCATTTCTTCGCCGTCACATACATTTTCCAGTGACGCGGTAAATTCTGAAATTCTCCATTAACATGAAATGATTCCTTACACTACCTACAGTAAGCATTCAATCAGCAAGATTACTTAATTACTAACCTTGTGCAAACATTTACGAAGAAAATTTAAAATTTACATTCATGTAATGCAAATGTGGAAGTTGTACGATGAATTGTCGTGATAACTTAAATTGGTTTAATTATAGATTCATGTGGAGGTTATATTGAAGCGAAACGCGACCAAACGATCATTCTTGAATACAAACCGGACGAGGAGTACGCCAATGACGAATTGTGTGTTTGGGAAATTAGACACGGCGAAGGTTATGGGGTGCTGTTCACAAAAACAAAAAGTGGTTTTGAGGTCGGACATGACTTTCTCCAATTTTCAGGCTTTGCGAGCTATATCGGAGATAAACCAACTTATACCGAAAAAATGTAATTTTCTTTGTTTCGAATGTCTTGAACGTATAATTAAATTCACTACAATATGTCATTCTTACAATAGGGGAGAAACAACGGGTATTGAACAGATTAGTATGATGTCATATGTGACCTTTGTGATATTCTCGACGGATTATTCGAATACCGGAACAGGATTTAGAATGGGGATTGTCGGGTATGGTGCCTGGTCCGAAGACAGGTGGTACGATGACGTCTTTTCGTTTTCACCAGTTGGAACCACAACTCTTAGGCCATATTTTCATGACATGACTACTACATTCGTAATTGCACCGAAACATAAAACTGTTGAATCTATTGGGCTGAACATCGAATATTTGACAGAGGTACTCGATTTCTTGACGGTGTACAGCTTAGAACTTAATGGAGGAGAAGTATTATTTAGACAGCACGGAGATCGGTATGTGGAATCATTTAATTACCATGTGTTAACTTTTAACTTTTTCAAAATGCACTTTTTCTGAATGCATGTTTTTCTGTTTAGACTTGCAGGAAATGGAACAGCTTCTTTTGAAGCAATACACTACACCGTGTTTGTCGTCTTTTTTTACTCCGATTTTAGCATAATTCCGCAGGGTGGAGGTGTAGTACTAAATTGGTACACACCAGACAATACCACGGCTTAAATCTTTGCATAATATTTCCACCAGGGAATTTAAACTGTCAGAAAAACAAATAAAGTATGTGTAATGAGTGTGAAATTTGAAAACAAATACAAATAATTTTGCGGCATACTTCTCTAGTATGTGATTTTCTTGTATGAAAAGGCGATGTGCTCATGATAGTCTGTTACTGGTTATTTTACTGTAGGTATCCAACAATACCACGCCGTTGAAATGATAAAATTTTGTTCACACAATTACAAGGAGGGGATAATCATTTTATTCATTTTGATACGAACAAAACAATATGCTTTGCTACAATTAAATGTTTTGTTATTTACATTACAAAAATGATATAATATTGCAATTATAATAATGTTGCTTCAGTTGCAAATGCGTAATGGTGTGATACAATACATTAAGTAAAAATACTTTATTTGGCATATTTTTGTTGCCGAAGGCCCAAATCCCAATTTTTTGCCTGAAGCGATATCCAAAGTTTACAATAATATATATTTAATGCCATTATATTGGTAACGACCTCGTCATATATTATTTTGACTCAACTCATTTCAAACCCATCCCATTTAATTTCACATTGCAAGATACTTAGATACTTATTTGGCGAAAAGCAAAGTCATTTGAGACAACTTGATTGATAATGTGAAATGATAACATGATATGTTATTATCTCACATTATTTATTAATTAATCTCATGATGATATTCTACTAGGTTGAGACAGCTTAAACCCAGTTATAATTTTTAATGCTGCAGCGAATATTATGGAGATACCAAATGCACAATCTTGCAATAACTTTGCAGAAAAACATCAACGTGTAACACTTTGGCATCTGGATTAGTGGGATTAGAGTACTGGATTTTCCAAACATAAATTAAAGTACCAACCCAATTATACTATTTACGTTCACATAAAGCAAAAACAAGTAATTAAGTCCCTATCGTGTGAATAAAGTTTTGAGTTCGTATTTTTGTAAGTGATTTGGACTTAAAAACCTGTTTTTGTATTATGTAAACGTGATTATTATAATTCATACCCAATGATTTATGTATGGGTGGTGGTGTTTGGGAGGGGGGCAATCGCAAAAACACCGAATAAATAGATTATTTGAAAGGGGCACGTACCCCATGTGCTACACTCCTCGGTTCGCCCTTGTCGGTAGGTGTATCGGTGTATGGTACTTTAATTTATGCTTGGAAAATCAAAGACAGTAATCCCTTAAATACAGGACCAAATTTAAATTAAATATATGTATATAAGTAAAATATAGGTATATGGTATATACATATAGTACTACTAATGCATTCTATGTATGATCTAGTTTATCTCTTTCAATGACAAATGCCAATGAAGATATCAACCATAAACATAATTTAAAGAGTTACCAGTTCAATAATAGTAGTGGAAGTGATTTATTTTTAGTCAGTCGGTATTTGTGATTCAATATTCAACTTGCAAGGTTGCATTTCGTATAATTTTAAAGGAAAATAAAAATCAAACATTAGAACCAGTTTCAAAATGTTGAAACAAAAGTGGATTCTTACTCTCTGGCTCGGCTGTTTGACATTTCCCAAAGAAATTGTTTCTATTGACATGCAAAATGATTTAAACCGTGAAATCATGAAAACCGAAGGAACGATTCTTTACGCCATTTACAGTGAGTATTTTTTATTAGTTTTAAAAACAGTATATTGAAACAGTAAACTAGTTTTTTTTAATTCGTTTCATTAAAACATTTAGTAGAGGGTAAAAATATTATTTAAGTTTATTCTACTTTGTCTAATGAAATAATTTTAATTTTGTTGTAGATGAGTGCGGAGGCGTAATCGAAGCCAAACTAGATGAGATTGTTGTTCTTGAATATAAACCAAATGAGGAGTACGACAACAATGAAATGTGTGTTTGGACAATTAGAAACGACGAGGCAAATAACATGCTGCTTACTAAAACACAGAGCGATTTTGAAGTTGGATTTGATTATATTCAAATTGGTGACTTTTCAAACAGACCTTGGGAAGGACCAGACACGAGTCGCCAATTGTAAGCGTGAATAAAAAGTGTTTGATAATTTACAGTCTCGAATTTGCAACAATCGAATTTATCTTATTACAACGAACTGTAAATAAAACTTAATGAATGTATCTTTTAGGGGACTACTTTCAGGATATGAACAATACACAGCACTGAGACCGTTGGCCTATGTAATTTTCTCATCCGACTCTTCTAACACGGGTAAGGGATTTAGAATGGAGATTGTTGGTTTTTCCCGCCGGTCTACCCATTACTGGTTCGAGGATTTCTTCACCCTTGAAGCAAATGGCGAGACAAGCCTTCGGCCATATTTCAATAATATGATGACGACTTTCACTATTGCCCCACAACTAAATGCAGCTAGTACCATTGTACTAGACGTAGATTACAATACAGAGGCGGCCTACGATTTCGTCACAGTTTTCCAATTGGAACGCAATGGACGTGAAGTCCTTTTCAAATTCCTTGACAAGTATTTAAACATTTAATTTATATTCTGTTTACGTTACTTTTATACTTTATTGGCGATAATACTGAAATTAATGTAATTTAAATTAGACTCGGTGGAAATGATACTGCGTCGTTTGAAGCAGTCTACTACACATATTTTGTGGTAATGTTCACATCCAACAGCCGAGATATTGTAGAGGACGGAGGTGTAACGTTACGTTGGCATGAACCAAACATTTCAACAAATAAATATTAATTGCGACTGGCTATGTGACGAATACAAATGGCGGAGAATGAAAAAAGTTATCCCATACGCAGAAAAAGGTATGGTATTTCTAAATATTTTATTATATCTATCATAAAATATCTTTGTATATAATTAAAATAAGTACAATAAACGTTAGCAGTTATACACCCATATAGACACACTTGTAAGTCTAGTGCATATTGAAAATTTAACTAATATTTTGTTGTTTTTATAGGATTCTGCTGATATGATAAATAAACTTTGGTGTTAAATTAATGTTATTATATTTAATGAATAAATAAAATCAAGAATGGACTTTAAAATACGAACTTTCTGAAGCATTTTGCTTAGATTATATCACGGACTTCTGAGTTTTTTAAAATTTTCCTTATATAGAAAATGTTCTAAAAGTTTATTAAACAAATATACTGTCAGTCACAGATATTTTTTGCGTTGGGCGAAAGAATCATTTATATTTCCACACGACCCAATTTGGACATTTATATTCTTTGTGAATAAATTTTTCATTGGGTATATGTATTTTTTACGGTCGCAGTAGCGACAAACATGCAGGAAAATGCTAATTGTATGTGATGCAGTGTTTATTCAGGGAACTCAATATATCCGCTTTGGTTCCGGAAAGTATCACTACATACGATAATTTGAAGCATCAATATTGTCAGCCAATATTACCCATTTATTTTCTTGCACTGAAGTGTGGGATGTTTCGCTTCTTTTCATTCCTTGGGGTATGTAGTACTAGAAATACTTAGGTTTGAACTCCTAGTGGTTTAGGAGGAGATAATAGATAATATGACTGGTGAAATCTGGTCTTGCTATTAAAATGAAGTAACTGAGAAAACGCAAATTTCGCCAATTAGCAATACTATATCAGTGAAGAATCTGGCTAAGCTGAAGATATCCTTTATTTATAATGTTTGCAAATGTAAGTCCTGGTTGCTTCGATAATACGTCATAAGTATCCCTCTTAATATATTCCACTTGAGCATGAAACTTTCCAACAGAAGTGAGTACTACATATTTATTGGATATTTCGCTCACTCAGAAAAAGATAAAAATAGATACAAAAAACCTTTCTGTGTATTTTTGGTTTAGTAATGGTGTTCATAGTGCTCTGGTCTATTAGATCTGCGATCGCTCAATGTATAGTGAGCTACAGCTACTAACATTGCATGACACAAGTACATTGAAGAAGCTTACGTAGGTAATGTGGATGTTGTAAACACATCTCTCGCTAAGACAAAATGTTTATTTTGTCTTTCGGGAGAATTTACAGTTTACTTTTAACTATTTCACTTAGCTCAAGCCACGCGGTGACAGGAAATTTAGAGCAAAATTCTCTGAATTATGGCATGTATCTCCGCTCTGCAATAAACTGTTAGTTTTTTAACCTTCCTTTTGACATTCATGTGGCTAAATATGACTTTCCTGCAGAAAAGTATTTTAGTGAAAATATAGCAAAGTATTCTTCGTTTCATAAGAGTGTGTACTCGAATTGATTTCACAGATTCTGACTTAGCATATCACTCGGCAGTTATATTTTCATTGGTTGGGTTTTCATTTGGAACTTTGGAAGCAGAAAATTATAGAGCAGTAATTTCAAATCGTAATTGGTCTTCATAATGGAAAGGATACATCGAAAATTGATTTTGTTATACTGTACTATTACAATCTTGATTTGTGTGCTTGTCAATGTAGATTTTGTATCTGCATCTGCCGAAAAAAGTGTAAGTATCAATTTAAACAATAATAGTTTTATTAAACTTTCCAAAGTTGAAAATGCGGATTTCAAATTAAACAACCGTGACAAATTCGGTGCTAATAAATACAAAAGAGATACTGTTTCGGTGGAAAGAAAAGTAGTGCGTTCTACTACAACGGAAACAAAAATCGGCATGGTTTCAAATTTAATTTCGGCTGACATGATTCCTACCAAGAATTGTAAACTAACAATAAGAGATAATTGCCTAATTGATAGCAATGACAATGACACTACCACAGTAAATTCCTCGTCGACAATATTAGCGAACTCGGGGGAAATATCACGATTGGAAACTATGATTGCTAAGGAATCTTATAATTGCCGGTGTGATGAAAATTGTCAGGTTTATGGGGACTGCTGTGTTTCGAAAAGAGACATGGGATTAACAGTGGACAACTCCTGGCGTTGCAACCGATTGCAGAACGAAGTAATTCTCTTATTAGTATTTTATATTTAATATTTTGTATTATTACAATTAGGTCAGATTTAATTCTTCATTGTGCTGTAATTACTAATAACAGTATATTTAAAAATCTTCATATTATTATTCTCAATGAAATATTTACATAATTTCAACTTAGCGCACATTCATCTTTTTTGTTTAACAAGCAAATTTTATTAATATCTTCGAATTAATTTTTTATTTAGGTAACAATATTTTAGTTCTTTCTAGGCTGTAATTTAATAGATTGATACATTTTGAAATAGAAAATCGGAGCATTGATGGTGAGCACTTGTCCAAGCAAAACCGATCAGCTTTCTCAATTATGCACAAATACCGACCTCATTCCTGACAACCAGTACTCGTATTTATTGGATATTCCCGTATACAGTAAAAATACAAGGAAACTGTACAAAAACATATACTGTGCGAATTGCAATGGAATTTCAGCCCATCAAATGCAGCCAATGAATAGAAAATTGATTTGCAAACAAAATTTTACTATTGAAGAGCATACAAATTTCATGCAACAAGCAAAATATCAAAGAGTATCAAGATCGTGGACAGATGACAATAGCAACATTTCTTGTCAGATTTTCATACCCGAACTGGATGAGTCAATAGTTCAGGAAACAATTCCCAACATTCGTTTCTGCGGACTTGAATCAACAGATTATTGCCCTGCCAATTCTGAAGAAAATGTAAATAACCTGTGCCAGAGTTACACTCAACATGTGTTGTATAATTTCATGTCAATAAATAAAGTATTCAAGAATACTCACTGCGCAAAATGCAACATTGAGTCGAAGAAAAACCAGACCAGACCTAAGAAGACGTTTAGTGTAAAATACACAGAGTGCTACAAATACACGGCAAAACCGCCGATACTTCGTGGAGATCCACCACTAATAATTTTATTTGAATATTCATTCGACGATTCTTATGTCGGACACAAAACTAAATGCAATCAAAACGAAATTTTGAATACTGTGCTTCAAAAATGTCAAGCCCGTTTAAAATTGACACTCGAAAAAGACGTTTCCATGAAGAAGAAATTACGGCCTGAAGAGATTTCTACTTTTAAATCCAATCGGTCTACAGATCGTCTCAACGAAGAATGTTTTGAGATTCACCTCACTGAAAATCAATTTCGTCTGACGGAGAACGGGACGCTGATTTTAAACTCCACCATATTTGCAAAAAAAGAGGAAGAAACTCAAAAATTAAATTTTTCTCTAGAAGAGTATGAAAAATGGAATGATACGACCTTCCTTATTTGCACTCCGGATTCGTGCGAAAGTCACGAAAAAAAGTTTTCCAAATACCTGTATTACATTTCATTACCAGTTATGATTATTTCTGTCATTTCAGCAGCTATTCATATGGTTCTTTATGCTTTGCTACAAAAATTACGTAATCCTCCTGGCAGAAACTTGTTTTGTTTAACATTGTGTATATTTCTGTCCCAATTGTTGTTTATCACGTTAATTGAGTCGCACACAAAGATTTTATGTGTGGGCGTTGCAATTGCATTGCATTTTTTATTTTTAGCATCGTTCTTTTGGATGAATATTTTAGCTTTTGATATTTGGAGAACTTTCAGTGTGGAATTTCTTGTCAAACGACAATCCGACGACTCTACTCGTACTTTTGTATTGTATAGCATTTACGCATGGGCATGTCCTGCAATTATTGTTGCTATTTCTATCGTAATTGAATTTGGTTTTGATACATCTGATCTACAGGAAAATAATTGTGGGCATTTTAAGTCAGAGTCCTTCCTTGAAAAAATAAGACCGAAGTACGGCTTCAATAATACCTGCTGGATTATTAACGGATTCTCTTTGCTGATATTTTTTGCGGTTCCAGTAGCTATTTTAATACTAACCAATTTGATTTTATTCCTTTGTACTGCCCACACGATCTTTAAACAACATCGAGAAGCAGAGAGAGTTCTTAAAACAAATGAATCCCGGACAACTAGTTCAATGGCACCTTCTTCAACTTCAATGAGGAAATCTAACGAGATTCTTTTGCAATTATATTGGAAATTAGCATTAATTATGGGGCTAACATGGATTTTGGGTTTCATAGCTAATTCGACAGGGTTAGAAGTATTCAATTACCTTTTTGTTTTTTTCAATGGTTCCCAAGGTACCTTCATATTCTTAGCGTTTGATTTCAAAATTAAAGTTTGGCGCATGCTTCAGGATCGGTTAGGTTGTGCAAGGTCCCAAACTGAGTCCTCACCAGATCTGGGGCAACAAGAAACAAAAACCACCAGTTTTGGAAATTCAAGCCCTGCTAAGGACAGCGAAAGGTCATAATTTCTAATTATCACTTTGGTGCATAAGCATGGGCAAGTTACAATGATGATTAAACACAAACAAGGAAAGGAAGGGATATAATGATTAACCAGGGATATATTGTATACCTAGTAATAGATATATAAGTTAGTTGTATTAACATAACTTAGTTTTATCCGACGTACCAAATAAACATTAAAATCACATTCAAGATTCCAAGAACCATATCTGACAAATAACCTTAATTTCTGAATATCTATTATGAAATTCGTGTCTATTTATTTCACCTACCATCTTAAAATGTGACCATGTACCTACATGAAAGTTGTATTGGGTCAATCAATTTAGCTACTTGGATCAATGCTATCTAAGGAATGATATATTAACATTAATGAAATCATAAATTAAGTATATTATTATGATTGTGCTACAATAATTGTGTAATTTAGTAAAGTGATATGATGGAATAAATTCATTAACATAAGGCATATGAGCTGTTAACATGATTTGTACCATTTAATTATTTAACATTAGCAAAACTTTTGTGAGAATGTTGAAAGTAAGTACCTGTTCTAATTTATTTGTTTGGAAATCGTATTAGCAGAAAACCAGCTAGCAATCCACAATTTATTTAAAAGCTTTCATACGTTTAGTTTGAGCTTTATTTGCGCACGATTTCGATTGACGATGTTCGTTTTATATATTAAACTTATAACATATACGTGTAAAATTATATGAAGAGAAATTTTCATCATTACACGACCTGTAAGGCATTATCATGATTTATTTTATTTAATTAATTAACATCACTTTAACTTTTGTTAGAATTTAAGAACATGTACAAATCAGTTGATTGGAAATCGTGTTATAGAAGAACAGCGGTGGTAACAAACTCTATTCAAAAATTTATCTTAGTGTTCCACCAACTTCTCCTTAACTCTTTTAGAAAAGTTAATAAAAACCATCAATTTCCGACCGGAATTCCAATTGGTGAACGAAATACAATAGCCTGGACTGGACCATAATTATTGTGTAGCTTTTGCGGAAGAGTTAAATTGCAACCTTTTTATTCCGCATCAAGCAAGCAAGCGGAAGTTAATAGTTAAATAAGACGCTTATATATTTGTAAAATTAAAATATTGCTAAAAATCTGTCACTATGATGAAGTTAACCACACGAATTGTCGTTTTATTCGTTGCACTTCAAAATTGTATTATGGTAAAATCCAATTTTCCCATTATATTAAAAGAGTATAACGAATGCAATTTTCATTTAACCAAAAACGACATAATTGAAACAAATCTCGACGTAGAGTCATTTATTGCTACCAACCAATTTTCCCAACCATGGACAGTCTCCAAAGTGGAAAATTTAAACTACGACTTCAATGCCACAAATTTACTTGAGATCAGTAACGCGGCCAAATATTTCACAATCGCAAAAGAAATATGCGATGTAAATATAATTTTTGAGCCTGAGTCATTCAAACAAATCATACCTACTCTGGAAACATTTCGTGGTCATAGATCTGAAAGTGTGTTTCTCGTTATATCCTCACACTTAAAAGAAATTCAAAATCTTTCGTCATATTTTTCTCGATTTAATGCTCACATCTTTGTGTCTTTAATTTCATCCAATGGGATTATATCTACACATCTCTTGTACGGCGATACCGTCGTAAAAT
>JABASD010002815.1:0-23826 GCA_019776165.1 Pogonognathellus flavescens
TAAATTGTAAATTAAAACTATTAATAGTTTTAATTTACAATTTATTTAAGAGAAGTTTAATTTCTAAACTTCTTAAGTGGAGGTACAAATTGCTTTTTGTAATATATGTTTGGTGTAAAGCGTGAATTTGAAATATTTTGCTTAAAATATAACTATCATTGTCAAGTAATTTGTCAAGTAATTTATAATTTAATTACAAAAACGTAGTTAGTATTTTGTGCCGTCTGACAATGAAGTATATTGCCCGGTCATGTAAATGGATTGCATTTTCCCTACATACATATTTTCCATTTTCGAATCGAACTATATAGTAAGTATTTAGTACTACAATCAACAATTAATTATAATACAAATACATAGTTTACATTGCTACTGCTACCAAGTTATAAATTATATTTTATTGCACTACATAACTCCTTATTGTTTCTCAACAGCTATGGACTGTGAGCTGTGCATGAGGATGCAGTATTCCTTGAATTAAGCTAGGAAAATTCGAATAATTTCGTCCCAGAAAACCCAAACACACAACACAGCAGATTGAGAAAAGTATAAACGCTAAAGTTGAAAGTTAATTTTATAAAATAGGTGAATACGTAACATTTTTGGAAGGTGAAATATTATATCACTGTGATTATTATTTATTCTTACAAAGTGTCAGTCAAAAAAAGTTCTCCAAAATGCCGAAAGCAGAGAAAGGTTCGATTAAGGATTTGGCTAATAAGATGAAAGCCAAAGGGCTTCAAAAATTACGATGGTATTGTCAGATGTGTCAAAAGCAATGTCGAGATGAAAATGGATTTAAGTGTCATATCACATCCGAATCCCATCAAAGACAACTTCTGCTGTTTGCCGACAACCCTCACAAATACTTAGATGACTTTTCAAAGTAACTAGTTCATTCTAATACTAAGCTAAACAGTCTATCTCTAAACTTTTAAATTTCAAATTTATTACATATTAATGTTATTTGCAATTGTTATGACTCTTTAATTGATATTATTTATACTTAATATTTGATTTACAGAGAATTCAGCGACGGATACGTTGAGCTTCTTCGACGCAGATTTGGTACAAAAAGAGTTCATGCCAATATCGTAAGTGTTTATTTTTTAATGCAGCGTCATTATTATTGTCCTTGTCACTGATAGTATGATGTATGGTTGAACAAATAAATGTGTTGCTGCTAATGTGTTCTTTAACAAATCTTGTTTTTCAATAATTAGGTCTATCAAGAGTATATATCGGATCGAAATCATTTGCACATGAACGCCACGAAGTGGCTCAGTCTCACAGAATTCGTAAAGTATTTGGGTCGTAACGGAGTTTGCACAGTAGACGAAAATGAAAAGGGATGGTTTGTTACATGGATTGACAGGTAAACTATCATGCTTAAATGTATGTTATTAAAAACCTTTATTATGACACCCATTTGCAATACAAACAAACGAATTTTAGGGATCCGGAAACTATTGCTCGTCAGAAAGAGCTTGCAATGAAAGATAAAATGGACAAAGATGACGAGGAAAGAATGAACGAATTTATACAAGCTCAGGTTAGTTAAGTTTAATATAGTTTATTCCTGAATCATATTCAATAATTTTGTGTTTTAAACTATTATTTTGTTGTCAATATAGATTGTCCGCGCAAAGGAGAAAGCAGGCGACCAAGAAGATTCTCAATATACAGATTTAGTGCGAGAAAAGGATGAAAAATTAGTGCTCAGTTTGTCATCTAAACCTAGTAAACCCACGACTGCTGCTTCAAGCAATGTAGTCAGTGTCTTCAAAGCCCCTAAAAACAAGAGCATGTCCAGTGCGAGCAGCACCAAAAGTGGAGATCGTTATGCACCGTATAGTACAAAAAAATCTGCATTGGAAGAAATTAAGGAAGAAGAAATGAGAAAAAAGGAAGAACGCCGTAACCAAGATAACTGGTTAAGAGAAGTAAATAAATATGACTTTTACGCTTTTTATATCATCTATTTTAATGTAGGTATTTATTTATTTTTCTTAATGTTATTTTTAATGTTTTAGGGAATCGTAGTAAAAGTTGTTACACGAGAACTAGGGGACAAATTTTATCATAAGAAGGGATATGTGAAAAAATTGGCTGACAAATACGTAGCTGTTGTAAAGTTGCTAGAAACAGGACAGACCCTTAAATTAGACCAAGAAGATTTGGAAACGGTGATTCCATCCGTTGGTAAGAAATGTTTTATTGTGTGTGTACATTATTTTTCAGTACAAATGGATATAACATAATATGTAGTAACTCGTACATAATATGTGACAAACAGTGCATTGTCATTAGTAAATGGTTGTAAACTTATTATACGGTACGGTAGGGATTTTCTTTGCATCCACATAGGCAGCAAAATGAAATGCTGAGAAATGTAAATAAAACTACCTCGTTAACTGCCAGGGTGAGGAAGTATCCATGCAGATTTTCAGTAAATATTTTGTGGTCCAAGCTCTTGACATCTTTAAACTCGATATTTGTCAATTTATCTGTAAACTGTTTCCAAAAAGTGGTAACTCCTATAAATGAATCTTTCTTGTGACTAAATGTCATTGGTACAGCAATGCAAACAACAAAAATCAGAAAGATTATGAAGTTTGCACAGTGCCAAATTTTCGCTCGATCTCCAATGGTCTGTACACAAAATATGTAATATTTTAATGGGTACATATTTATTAGCAATTTTATTTATATTATGAGGCTTACTTATTCCTTATGTAACCAATCTTACTTTCACATTGCTGCAAAATATTATCCAGGATAGACATAACTGAACCAATCCAGTAATTATTGAGGCTCCGGTAGAACCTTGAATCAAGGTTTTGTATTTTTGAGTTTTTCTAGCCCAAAATTTGTCCATATTAACCGAACTTTCAAGTGCCTCTGTACTTATTGTATCGGCCGTTTCATTTTTTTCTATCTTTTTCATAGCCATGATGTTATGGTCATTGAATTTTCCTTCGTTCCCATTGGCAGTATTCAACGTATTATTTTGTATTGTGTTTCCATTTCCATTGTTGTCAAATGTTGAAAATAGTGTCCAACTGGAGGCACAAATTACTGCCACTGCTAATATCTATAAAAAATAAAGGAAAATAATATGTATAGGAGTAATAATTTGTAGAACTGTATAAAATTGTTTTTGTTTTAATATTAGCAAAATTTTAACAAACTTACTGCAGTCCAAAATGCTTCAATTTTGATTAAGGCTACAGGCACCATTTTACACGGTTGCACAATGATATCTCCAGAACAGGATATTGGTAGGAAAAAATTTCACTTCTGACTGCTGGGAAAACTAGAGCGTCGAGGTACATTTATAATTAAATCAGCATTGAGTTGTTTACTATCGGTTAGCGTTTCCGTTTTATAAAGTAAATATAGTGGTGACTAATGTCATAACGTATTATGTATTGTTAGTAAGATTTCTTCAATATATAGTGAAGTTGGAATTTTCGACTTATCAATCCGATGCAAACAAGCATACGACTGTCTTAAAGATGGCAAGCAAAAACTAGGTTTCACATATTTATAAGTATTGTATTCGTCAAACTACATACGAAGAGTTTTTCATACATGACTCATTGATATGATAGACTTGCATTGAAAATCATGTGGAATGACAGCATAACTGGAACTTTGTTGTAACGTCTACCGGTTTTATTTGCAACAGCAAAAATTATTGTGAAGCAAATATGAAGAATTATTATGAGTGAATGAGCTATGAAATTTGTATGTACTATGAGTGCCATTGATATTTATTATATTTCTCCTATTTTCATATTTTTAGGTGGAAAAGTGCTTGTGGTTACCGGAGAATTTTTAGGCTGCACAGGAACGGTAAAAGATGTTAACTTTGAAGAATATCTTGTGTATGTTTCGCTAATCAAGGTGGGTGCTAAATTTCAAAAATATTTATCATATTGTTGTACTTAATTAACTTGATTCATTTTAATTTCCAGTATGGAGAAAAATGGAAAACTGTAAAATTGGCTTATGAAGCTGTCAGCAAGCTCTATGACCAACTTTAATTTCTTTAGAATGATAATATTGTGTTTCATACTTATTCATTTGTAATTATTTTTTTGGACGTGATTTAAAAGTGTATAGTAATTTGTAAATAATGGATCAGAATAATGAGTAATTTTTAATAAAAAGAACAATTTATGAACTACATATAGAGTGTGTGCACACTGTAGCTTTTTTATTCGTTGCTGTATGAAATGTCGGTATAGATAAGCTTCATGAAGAGTATAAGATATGTACACACTCATATATAAATATTACATATACATAATTGATATACCTATAGGTATGTGAAGAGACAATAATGTTGCTTTTATTATTTATCTTATTATTCAATATAATACCATACGTATGTTTCCTTACATCATACATGCCATAACGTTAGCTGATTGCTTATTTTATAATTCAAGATTCTCATATTTAGAGTTTATACTTTAAATACAATTTTGGAACAGAGTAAAAATGCATGAGTTGAATAAAATACTTTACCCTTTACAGCAGTCTCATTTTGTGCCTCATTTTGTCCTCATAAGATATTTACCGTATAACAGGAAGTAAATTTTGATTGGTATTGTGCACAATCATATACATGTTAATCATATAATTATATATCTAAATATATTACTAAATATTATGGAGTTTATATTTTTACAGGGACGATGGACTCATTAAATTTTTATAATCGATAAAATAGCATACCTAACTATCCTTAGCGTGAATCGATGAATCGGAACTTTTTACAATACACGAATTATTACTTTACCATTTTACTGCATGAACATCAGACTCTTTGTTTGTGGTAAATATTATACAGAAAAAATTAAAATGAAGTTTACTACAGAACGATTTTTACGGATAATTGGTGTTATAACATTTGTGTTAGCTATCCTAGAATCAAACGAAGCTCAAATTGCTCCATCTTTAACACAGATTACATCGGGATCATCTTCTTCGCAAGATCAATCTTCTGGCAGAGGATTACTTCAAGGGTTGGGAAACATTGGAGGTGTCTTTGGGAATCTACTGGGGACCAGCAACCAAAATATATGTGTCAAAATGGGTGTCGGACGTTTTCCAAAACAAGATGACTGTACAAAATATTTGGACTGCTCAAAGTAGGATATCTAAACATTATGAAATTGCTTTATTTTACGCTTTGATTTTTATAAGTAGCGTAAGCTAATTTATAACAATGGTGTCCGTCCGTCCGTCTGTCACCGCTGTAACTGACGAACGGATGAAAAAAATTCCTTCAAACGTCTCATAGGTGATCTCTGGCTCAGAACGAAGGTTTACATATGGAGTCGATCGGTGGCATTCAACATTTAGTAGAGGAAGCTCTTCATAGACATATTCTGTCTATCTGTATATCTGTCATAGAGATATATCGTCAATGATTCGTTCAAACTTCGTCAAAAGGGTTGACAACAACAATAGACAACAATAGACTCATTTGATAACAATAGTTTGCAAATCAGTTGACAACACTAACAGTAAACTGTTGTTCGGTAAAATAGATTGGTGTGTTGGTGTATATCTTACGATATTTTATTACAGCCGTTTTGCAATGGTTTTTTTTCGAAATTACGACATGTTAATGTTCGTACACAAGAATAATAGCATCACAATGATAGTTATCATATTAGCATACATCACAGAGATTTACAACCCATATATATATATATATGACATCAGCAATCAGGAAGTAAAAATGTTGAAGAATTAATATAACGTTCGTTTCTTTGTTCTTCTGGGAATGTATGTGCGTAAGTA
Source organism: Pogonognathellus flavescens (assembly GCA_019776165.1). Lineage (NCBI taxonomy): Eukaryota > Metazoa > Arthropoda > Collembola > Entomobryomorpha > Tomoceridae > Pogonognathellus > Pogonognathellus flavescens. Next base: position 5,818 of record JABASD010002815.1, read on the forward strand.
TGTAGCTATACATGTTATAGAATCGAACCTAATTAATAAAACTTGAAAAAACGGTTAATAATGTATATATTTTACTTTTATAGTTGTTTCGAAGATTAAAATCACAAGATTTCACTAAATGTCTATTTAGCATTTAAAAGTAGAGCAATTTAATCATCAAATTTAATGAAATTCCATTTTAGTTTGCATTCGGTTTAGCTTAATAATACGAGATTAGAGGGTTGATAGTTCTAGTGTTCTTGGGTAGTCTAGCTAGATCATGCAGTAGGAATGAATGCTACTGTGAATACCTAATTGTTTTACGAGTAATAATATTTTTATAGATTGTGGGGTAGGTTGAGAAAAGAGTCGACCGAATGTCCAATGACATACTAATTATACAGGAATGATTATAATATTATATTTGATAATTAGGTCGGAACAATGATGCTAATATTTAATATCTACATATTACTTAACATTATTATCATTATTTGAAAGAATTTGACTTATCATTCTGCAATATGTTTCAGGGCGGACATGACAGGTGTTTACAAATCATGTTCGGGGACCGAGAAATTTGATGTCATATTGAAAACGTGTTCCTCAAAAGGTCGTTGTCAAGGTTAGTATTGACGTATTATGAAGCATGAAAGTACACAAATATGAATACAATTGCACTTGAACATTAATATTTGTATAATTCTTCATAGAGGAAATCTGCAAAGGTGTCAACGGAAAGCTTTACGCGGATCCGAAGCAAAAAAGCAATTACTATCGCTGCGGTAAAAACCAACTCACTCGGTATACTTGCAGTAATGGATTGCAATATTCTGAGCTTGCAAATGCATGTATGCAGGTTGTACCCCCTGAAGATATTTCAGCTGAAGAGGATTCGGAACGGGTCGCAAATATTACAAGCTCTTTAATGAATGACGACATGCTAGAAAAGCTACAAAAACTTCAGAAAGAACAGTAAATTTATTCCATCTTTATAGGAAGAACGGGTTTCTTTGAAGAGTAAACACTTACTTCCTAATTCATTACTTAAAATCATCTTTTAAAATGATTTTTTCCCATTCACATAGGTAGGTCAAGGCTATAACAAAACTGCTGAAATGTTGATTTTAAGTATGAACCAATGTAGTCTTTATACATCTTTATAATTTACAATGAATAATTAAGTGTGAGGGTGAATATATCTGTTAAAAATGTATGGGGATTTCCAAGCATCAAATTTATACCTACATTGTACTAAACATACATCGTTATTCGTTATATACTATCCGCGTAAATACTTTGGGATTTAATTATCATATATCCTTATGATAATAAAATTGAACGGAATATGTTGATCTTTAAGAAGTAGAATTACTGTAGCGTTTCTATATTATGGAAGTTGTATTCCGTAATAATGTAGGTCATTTATAGAGAATTATATTGAGGAATTTCAGTTAATCTCCGCTTCACACTCCATCCAATTTCATCCAATGAATGTGCCAGTGTGTTTTTGTGTCAAGATGAGGATACATGTGGCAAAAAGATTATCTACAACTAACTTTCATGAAGTGCCAAATTACAGCTAAAAAATTAGAAACTTCGCAGCACCACCTAAAACATACTGGTGTACAATGCACATTTAATACTACGGTAAACATTTTATGCATATTAACTGGAATACCAAAATGAATTTGACGAGGAAGAGGAGATTGAGTTTGTATTACAAATAATATCACTAACCTTTTACCTATGCAGCTACTGCTTATATCAGTAGCAGCATTTGTTGCTCATTAAAATAAAAATTTGTTGCTAAATAAAAACATGGTCCTTTGAAAATATTTCCAAGAAAGCTGTTGTGTGATAAAATTTATTACGCTCTAGTTTCACCTTTGACATCATGAGTATGTTCTTCACAGACAAAAATCAACGTGGATAAATTTGTATATTTTTGTCTTATAAATAAGCACGGATTACTGATAGAGTGGAAGATTGTGGCTTTACAAATAATGTTATCTAATGTAAGTAAGCAATTACATCATTAGCACCAACAGGATTCATAGAACTGTGTTAGTTAATAAAACCCAGAAAAATACGCAAGCTCAGGGGGAAATCTTTAAGATAAATTAAAATCAACCCAGTTATTGCATAAAAATATTCGATAATATAAAAATAGAATATATATTTTCTAGCTAGGTAATAGTAAGATTTTTTGCTGAAAAAGCTATTTATTACACTTCTTGAACTCTAATCCCGAACCTACGTATTAATGGCTGTAAAAAATAATGCAGCTACTGTGCTGTTGATATTCATGAACCGTATCAGTAAATCTCCAGGTCTTATATTACATGTATATGTAGGAAATAGAAAGATTCTCTAATAATTGTGACCCAACTCGACACCCTGACCAATACTAGGTACTTTTTTATCAAGTACACATATTCTCCCCGCCTGTACTTCTCGTGAATACCTAGTCAAGATTCGTTAAATATTAAGAATTTATAACTGTCCTTCTCAGATAAAAATATGGATAAGCTAATACAAACATGGTGTTAAATTAGACTGTCACATCATCAAATCAGAGTATAACCAATTTGGTCTAACCATCATGTTTGGTATAATAATACATTATATTCAGTACATAGAGTAAAGAGAAGATGAGGTACCCAAACAGCATGTAATTTGATTCTGTTGAGTCGTGTTAGTGATCTTGAATGTGTTCAGTCTATGTACAGTGTAGCATTTACTTACTTAAATAAATACTTCAGATAATCTCAATAAGTTCTTATATAGGGAAATGGGATTAGAGCAGCATCTTTACATTCGTTGGCATCAAGTGGGTCCACAGTGTTATATATAAATTTTTATACCATTCTCAGTCAATCAAACACAAATTGTATTTATTTTTATTTTATTTGGATAGGTGTTTCGTTGAATGTATTTACACCAGTGTTGAAAGAACACACGAATTGAGAATTATCAATTTCGCTCTTTCATTCAGTTTACCATAAATATTTCCATAAACGATTAAGTAATTAATAAATTACAGTCGTTTTTGCACTATTAAGACATTCGTAATATCGTAATAGTTCAAAGAATAGTTAATTATCTGGCAAAATTACTCCCGATAAATTCATAGTGCAAATTTTTCTCATTCTGGCGGAAACTGTTGTACAAAATGCAGCAAATAGTTGCAGATAAAAGGATCAGTAAACTGTTTGCATTGAGTTGTGTGATCCTGTGCTTATTCACTGTGTATTCTAAAACCGGTAAGATACATTTTTAATAAGTTTCCTTTGCAAAGGGTGAGATTGTTTCAGAATGACGAAAGTTTGCAAAATATTTTATTTTTCAGAGGGATTGGAAAATATTTTGTCCAGATGTTGCAATCTTGGAATTCGGTGGGCATGGGAAAATAAAACATGCACGGATCATAATGCACCGGTTACGGGAATTTCAGCGGAGCATCAAGCACCATGTTTATCGACAGTAGATGCTTGTTGTAGACGTACATACAGGTGAGAAAACGTCAAACAATATAATATCCTGTATTAAATGTTTTTTTACGATTACGAAATTCCATTTGATTTATTTGAACAGAGAACGTCAATGTCAAGCCGGTCATGAGGCTGCGAAGTCGGGGACAGAATGCACATTAGGCTATGGTCAAGGTGGACACTACCACAAAGTTTGTATACAACTTACATCTCAAAATTTAAACTATTTCTTAAATTCACGTTAAGTACATTATCAAATTCATAGGACTGTTGCGAAGGATGCAAATTGGGTCTAATTGCCGGAGCTATGGGACTCCATTGCGAATTTCATTCTTTGAAATTAGCATTAGGACCTCCATGGGACACTTCACTCACAAGATGCTGTCTCCAAGCAGGAGGAAAACACAGTACACCACCTAAATCTCATGCAACTCATCATAGTGCCACAGAGGCACCTAGTAAGAGCTGTTCTTTCATACTTTCTCTTTTACCTTTCGTTGTTCAAAATTGAAATAAATTATCATTAATAATTATCATTATTGTTTTTATCAATTCATCATCATTATTTGTTCTAGAATATTAAAAGACGCAATTTTTTATTTAAGATACAACTCCGCACAGTGGACAACACCCAAACCTTCGTTCACACAATAGAGATACAGAGACTCAAGATTTCTGCAATTTATTTCCTGGGCAGTTATGTTCGCATTTTTGCGTAACTGAGGGAAATTCATATAAATGCACCTGTCGAGAAGGCTTTAAGCTCCTTCCAGATGGAAAATCATGTCAACATGATGGAACATCACCGAATTCTAATAATACCCCAAGTAATAATATTCAGCAGCCGACAAACAACGGCTCAATTTGGGGATCAAGAGATAGACCTAATGCTGCATCTGGACAGTGTCCAGTTGGGTTCGTGTACAATTCTCAAACCCAAGTTTGTGACGGTAAATACAATATAAATGATATAAAATCATATTGCACCATGTGTACCTATAATTACTACCTGCATAGTTACTAGTTACACTGAACCTATATGGCTCGATTTGGTTTTGGCACTAATAAAAAACTATGTAGATATTGATGAGTGTCTTACCGCTGAGGGAGTTCGGTCTTGTTACCCATACAAGACGTGCAGAAATACAATCGGCTCATTTTTGTGTGAAAGGACTCCTAGAGAAAACGAAAGAAATTTACAATGTCCCCCTGGATATCGATACAACGAGCCCACATCTAACTGCATTGGTAAGGCGTGTTTTGTGGAAGAAATACAGAAACATCAATTTTCATAATTGCTTTCATACATTTGTTAGCAGTTGTAGACAAATGTCGCTGTATGGGGAATATATTTTGCAGATATTGATGAATGTGCCGAAGGTTACGATATTTGTATTCGTGAAACCCAGTACTGTATAAACACCCCAGGAGGATTCGATTGTCGAGGAAAGAAAGAATTCAATCGCTACAATTGTCCTGCTGGATATAAATTTAACAATAATACTTTGAATTGCGAAGGTGAGCTGCGTTGTGCATCTCAATTCATTATTCTAAAAATGTTTTGTAGATTCTTTAGTACTTAACTGTAACTTTATGTATCTCACTGACTGAGAATGAATCATTCATTTCTGTTGAAAGTCAAAAAGTTTTATTGTATTTAATTTCTCAGAGAAATGCTTGTCGTATCAGTATTCTTTCTATTGAAATCGTATTTTTTACATCTTTCCTTTCCTATATATTTTTCTCACTACCTATAACTATCCGTGACCTACTATTTTCAACTTCGCATATTAAATATAATTTGCACAAGAAAATAACTTCAAACTTAGACAGGAAGTTGTAAATGAAAGTAACCTGCGCATGGTAAATGTAAATATTAATTTGATCTGAAACGCCCAAATATTTTTTTCCTAATTAAAATTAGTTTTGGTATATCTGGTAATCTTACAACCAGAACTATTTAATATTCGTATATCAGGAGTAAAGGCTAACTGTTATATTAAGTGACCATGTAGGCAATTAGAAATGAGTATTTTGGTTGACTTTGGTTGGAGCCTATAGACGTGAATGAATGCGCCGAGAATCTTGACAGTTGCGATGACACATCGGAAGTGTGCAGGAACACAGCCGGAGCATATGAATGTGATATCCAATGTCGCAGCGGTTACCGATTTGATGTTCGATTACGTTCTTGTCAGGGTCTGTCTACTGAAAACTGAAATCTTTTATTACTTCACAACTTTTCAATAATTTCATTCAACCTTTTCTGGATGTATGCATGTTGCGTTGCATAATGGTGCACATAAATCTCACGCATGCTTAAGGAGTAACCTTTTTTCCACACATTAACTATAATTTTTCTTCACAACTAATAAGCACTTCAATTTAGGTTAAGCATGTGTATGGCGAATAAGCACATTTAAGAAATATGTAAACTTCACTTGCCTATTAACTTGGTTCGCATTACTAATAAGAAATTAAATAAAAATCTTTTCTAAAATAATGTGTGGATTTATTTACAGATGTCGATGAATGTACGGAAGGTACTCATGACTGTGTCATTGACAAGGAATCTTGCGTCAATGTTCCCGGAAGTTATCAATGCCACCAACTTAGCCAAAACCCTGATAATAACTGCCCTCCAGGATATGAACCAAATCAGAATTTTACGTTTCTTTGTCAAGGTAAATCCTGTACAATTATATTTAAAATAGTATTTCGGTTTTAAAGTAGGTTAATTAATTCAAATACGAATTAAGACTCAACAGTTGTGGATACAGCCATCTTCAATATATATAAGCCAAGATACCAGAGATTTTGTCAGAGATCATTTTTTGATATTGTTACTATTTTCTAAGATCGGGATGAGTGCAGCTCCGGACTTCACACTTGTGCTCCATCAGAAAGTTGCATTAATGAAATTGGAGGTTACCGTTGTGAAGGAAGCGGTGGCGCTGAGGACGAAGCTACTGGGGAAGAAGACGAGGATAAAAACGCTAATGGATTCACTGATAATACTATACCAGACAACTTTTTTTCAACACGTTCTGGGGAGAGAGATCAAGGCCATGAATATTCTTCTTCGAGGGGTGCGTTTGTAAACTTGAAAGATTATGAATTATTTATTTCAGCAGCGTTTTTAGCATTTTGTTTTTATGTAGAAAATATTTCGCATGGTTTATCAAATCTGCTTATTTTTTGCATAGTTTGCAACTGGGTCTGAAGGTGAAATTAAAAATTAAAATGTGGCAAACATGATTATTCCTATTCAGGAACCACAAGACCCGCTTTATTGTCTTTGGAGCGTCCTGGTTCTGATAGATATGGCCATCAGAGTAATTCCGTTCCCAAATCAAACAATTGTCCTAATGGGTACAGAGAAAGACCCAGTACAAGACCCAACGAAAATGGTTGTGAAGGTAAGTTTTCCCAGCTATGAGTATTTCCCAGCAAAAAATGATTTGCTAGTCTTAGCTTAGATTTTGCATATTTAAAAATCAGTACACGTTTTTTATTTTTCTCTTCTGCTTGCAAACTTTGTTTTTTAACCTTTTGTAGATGTTGATGAATGCGTGGAAAACAATCCTTGTGACAGCACACAAACATGCCAAAATTCCATTGGTAGTTATCACTGTCATTGTAAGACTGGATTCTATCGAGATCCTATTACCCGAGCATGTTTAGGTAATTTATTAATTATTATATTAAATATTAATTATTTATTTATTTGCGAAAGATAACTATACATAGATGATATTATTAGTTAGTTATTAATATTTTAATATTGCTTTATTTTCTTTTATTAGATGTTAATGAATGCCAGACAAATCAACATAATTGTCTAAGTAGTCAGCGTTGCGACAATTCTCCGGGTTCATTTACATGTATTAGGATAACTGGTTGTGGTACTGGCTACACACTTAATTCTCAGACGGGGCAATGTGAAGGTGAATCCTGTGGAATGATTTAATTATATTTGTCTTGTTTTACTTTATTTATGTATTTCCAATTATGTCCATATTTTTGTTAAGATGACGACGAATGCATTTTTGGTAATCATAATTGTCATCGTCTGGGACCAGAATGGAATTGCAAAAATACATTAGGATCATTTCGTTGTGAAAAACAGACGCGCCAATGTCCTTCTGGGATGTCTCTTGCTCAGAATGGGGACTGTCGGCCCACTTGTTCCTCTGGATTCCAGTTTAATTCACGTGGGGAATGTATTGGTTAGCTGTATTGATAATTATGAACAATTAACCTTTTCTCCATAAAATCCATTCTAACTATATATTCTTAAAAATAAAAAACCTATATGGGTTTAGTAAATATGTAAAGTTAAGTTTTTGGTCGTATTAGACAAGGACGAATGCAGACAGGCAACATCTGGCAGAGGTCTTTGCGCATCGCATCAACAATGCGTAAACACGCAAGGTTCTTATCAATGTATTTCAAAAATAATCTGCCCTGGAGGATTCGAGCCAGATCCAAGTGGAACAAAGTGTTCAGGTCTGTTAAAATTATGATATCATATTTTTGTTATTTATTTATGACATGCAAATGTGTGTAACCGATTCTTAATGTTTACCTTATGGGTTTATAGATATTGATGAATGTCAACGAGGACTAGACACTTGCAAGGGAAATCAGCAATGTTTAAATAGAGGAGGGGGATACATATGCCAATGTCCCCAAGGTTATACAGCCACACAATCTGGAGATTGTGAAGATATTGACGAATGCTCAAGATATAATGGCCAAGTATGTTTTTAATTCATACATAAGCCTAACTTTTTGATGATTAGGTTGATTTTAGTGTTTGATGAGAAGTTCATTGTAAAAATAAATGAATTTTGCCTTTTCACTAACATCTTGACGAAATATGTACCTGGGTAATAAATAGTAATAAATCATGTAATTGATACAGCCACTTCAGCGTTTGATCAAGTTAGTTATAGTAAAAATAGGAAAACAAATAAAGTTGTCGCAATTGACCCCGTTGTGTAGGAGCTTATAATTGCAATGTCGTGTTCGTCATGTTGTGTTGGAGTCTTGGAGTTATCTACATGTGTAGTTATAGCGAATAACAAACTATTATTTTGCCTTTTGTCACCGTGTCTCAACTCAACAACGCAAGTCTCAAGTGAGCTTTTGTTCTTGTCTCAGGTGTGTGCCAGCAATGCTGAATGCCACAATACAGCAGGATCATTTAGATGCATCTGTAAAGAAGGTTTCGAAGAAGGGAATGACAACAGAACCTGTTCAGGTATGCGTACCTAATTATCTTTATAAATCTTGCATTTTTTCATTAGATGACTGTTATGCTAATTCTGTGTCCACAGATATTGACGAATGTAGTACAATAACTGGTCTTTGCGAGCAAAATTGTATCAATACTTGGGGTTCTTATAAATGTTCTTGCGGTTCTGGATTTTCGCTAAGTGAGGATGAGAGGTACGCCATTAAAGTTTCAAACAATAGAATACAAATGCACTAATTATGGAATGAATGTGATATAACTTCTGTGTTATGTACTTTTGGAAATGAGTGTTGGAATTGGCTGTAAACATATTAGTTAATGGTCAAAGATAATTGGAATAATAGAACCTGTCAAGACGAAGATGAATGTGCTCAAGTAAAGGAAGGATATGTTCTATGTATTGGACATTGTGTCAACACACATGGCTCTTTTAAATGTGAATGCCCAGATGGCTACCGACTGGCTACGGACGGGAGAACTTGTCAAGGTAGTTTTTATTACTTTATTCAGTCAGACATGAAATGTTTATGAATGAACAGAGGTTTTTTTAAATTATAATTACGGATCTTAGACATTGACGAATGTCAACGATCAAGTGCATGTCGATCGGATGAGACTTGTTTAAATACCAGAGGTGGATTTCGTTGCAATCGAGTTAATTGCCCTTATGGCTATGTGAAGGACGGTGACCAAAATGAGTACGTAGAGGATATTTCTATATTTTTGCACGCTTAAATTAAATACTAATTTGCATACTGAGTATATTTTATTACTATTTATTAGTAGGTGCAAGAAAACTGTACAGTGTACAGAACGTGACCAGCCATGTTTAAGACAGCCATTGACAATTTCAAAAAATTTCATAAGTTTTACGTCAAATATACGAATTCCTTCTATGGGCTATGTTGACATGTTTACAATGCGTGGTCCAAATTGGTCTGGAGCTGTCATGCATTTTGATTTAGAAGTTAAGAGTGCAAGGGCTCCTTCTGGGGTGCCAATCGCTGGAAGGGATCATTTTCTGCTAAGGAGACCTACCGATTTTCAAGCAGTTGTTGCGTTAGCTAGACCCATTTCGGGTCCTCAGGTAGTATTTTCATTTTCTTATTAGCAGATACTGTGTGTTGTGAATATAAATTTTAGCCTTGATATTTTAGCACCACATTTGGCATGTAACTGTGTTACTAGTTCACTGTAACTAGGTATTCTTACTTAATTTTAATGTACTGTAACTTTTCATAGGATGTGGAGTTAGAGCTGAAAATGGAGGTATATCATCGTGGATCGTACGCTGGTTCGGCTGTAGCCCAGATTCTTATCGTTGTCACTACATACGAGTACTAATTAGTTATTGCATGTATGATGGTAAATATCTCCAACAAATTCCAAGGGTTGCTGTAAGGATTATATTTTCATGTTTTGTTGTAAGAATTTATTAGATAGATACACTGCTGCCTACTTAATTATTTATGTTATAAAAGTAAAATCGCGAAGTACCTTATTATCTAATAGTAAATATTTAGACAATATGATTAAAGCGGCAAATATTCTCATGTCATAGTACAGCAAACCTTATTTATAAACGGGTATATCTTAACTTCAAGTGCTGATAAAACTTTCAGGACTTACTTTATCATTAATAAAAGAAATTTTCTTCTGTCGACTGACATATTGTAAGTACCTACATATTATCTTACATTATAAACAATGGTATGTGAGATAATAATATATAATGAATCAGATCATCTATGAAAAGAATTTGTTTGTATCAGTTTTAACGACTTATGATTTGGTAAGTCTATTTTTATAATTTTCATTGTTCTCTGATTCTCCATATTTGTGGGAAGTTAATTGCAATACAAAGAAATCAATTCTACAATATTATACTACTACAATTAGTATTACGATTTAATGATGCTTTAATGAAAAATGTGCTAAGATGGCGCTCGTAAATAATATGAAATGTCTTATTGACAAAATTCTAAATAAGTAGCCACTACTTCAAACAACAACTTCATTTATTTATTTATAAACTATATTATTGGAAGCCTTTATAACATAAAATAATAATAGGAATGAATGGTACACTGAATCAGTTACAGAATCATCAATACATGACTAAATATATGACATATTATAGTGTATAAAACTTCACTCGATGCATAAGATATTTTCAAATGGGAATGAATATTACGACAAATCAGCAGCATTTAGTGTCAGAACTCTGAAAATTAAAATATAGGCAGGTAACAATACCTATATTTTATTATTTGGTTTACCATAAAATATGGTAAAAAGTCGTTACCACAATACTGCAAAGTGACCAGCAAATCTGCACTCACTCACTCGTTAATTGTACTCGCATCTATTATTCTTGTGTAATGTTTTACAATCTAGTTATTACTTGATCATGTAGAACAGTGAACGAGAATTACATTATAGGAAAAATATATCTTTTTAAGAGTAAAAGGTTACACATTTAGAACTGTATACAGTATACATCCTCGGTTTTTGAAGCAATTGGATGTAGATCTACTCATTCGATTTCTCATGAAAATGGTTAAAACTCTATTCTGAATAAAATGGCTTTAACTACTTTTATTCGTACAAAACCAAGCCGAAAAGAGAGAATACCGTAGAGAATCAAATGAGCGGATCTGATTTAGGTACTGTGCCTTACATTTTTTAAAGCGCTATTTAATTTCAAAAACCACCAATTCCGGTGGTTTTATATGAATTTTCATTTCACACATTTTACATTCTCCCAAAAGAATACAAGAAATTTCTTGGTATCAGATATACCAATAATGATGGAATAATATAATAACAACTATAACTCTCAAAGTTTTCCACTGATAAGCTTAAATACATGTCAACTTTGTCAACTTGCAAGAGGCCAGAAGACGACAATATTTGTTAACGGGTACATGTTAATACACAATATATTATATAATGAATGTACTTTGTCTTTAAATTTTTACACTAATAGATCAACATGACTAGACTGAAAAATAAAGGATTCTTCGATTAATAGTACATATAAATGCGCAATCCAGCATTGAGACATAAGTACTATATTCGTACGCAAAAACAATATATTTATATAATATATTGTCTTCAATTAATGTTACTCAGCAACAATATACAAGTCATTTATAGACTTGATGATGACTATAAAATATAAGACTACCAATTCAATATTATCTAGTAATTGTACAAAAGAACTTTAAAATGGCCAAAGTTTTATTCTTGCACAAAGTCGATATTTGTATACTGGCAATGTAGACAGTCAAACTACACTATTTAATCAATATATTATACTGTAAGTTTATGATTGTATCGATCAACTGTAACTGTATTCACTGTAAAAATCACTGGTAAGATTTTTCATATTAATGTTATAGAATATAATTTTTGCCACATTGATTGATGACATGAACGTGTAAAATAAACTAAGTAAAGCATATGTTTTTAAGAGTAAGTTTTTTGAACTTCCTATTAAAATGTATTTCGTGATACGGCTATCACTACTGCATAACTACTCTACAATTAATACGTATACCTACTACATCCGATCACGAAAATAATTTGTTTATAACAGTTTCTATGAAACGTTTTAGTTGTTTGTATGTATGCAAGTGTTTAAAAACCATAAACCACACGCTATTAGCTCACTCTTATAAGTTATTACACAACACCCGTGACGCCATTTTTGTTAGCCATTTAATGTCCTGAGTTTTTAAGATCGCTGGTATACTACAAAGTACTTAAATTTTAATATTGTTGTAATTCCAAGGCTAAAACATTACAATCAATAAGGCAACAATCTTTTCAATTTACAACAATTTTACGACGAATGTTGGTCTTGCCAACATATTTTCTAAAGAATAATCGATGATGTGATACATGGCGTGCGTCTGTGACCTGGATACGACATTATTATCTTTGCTCAGTGCCAATTATAATTATAGTAACGCCACCATTCACCAAACTTCTAAAAGTGGAAAAACAATGGGATTGACGTAGAATGATTATCAGAGCATCATTAATGTGTTGACGTTTCGCATCCACGGTTGATCACCATACCTACCCAAAACAGCCTTACAAACCGATTTAATTCGGACGAATTTTTCTAACTTTAATACTAAGTATTGGTGTTTTCTAAAACATGACTCGGGACAATAAAGCTTAAGTATTACATAGTCCACCCAGTAAAAACTCGGTAATAAGTAACGTAAGAGAGCTGAAAGTTTGTATCACTACAAGAAATAATTACAAATGCCAGAAGTACAGTTGTAGAAAATTAAATATAACATAATTTCTGGATTATATTCACATTAGTAGTAAACGACTATAAGATCTGGATTTTGACATTGAATTTAGACACAACATTAAGATGTACTAAGATATGAATTGACAATTATATAACTAAACTAAAGGATTACGGAAACTTAACAGGAATAGTCTACAACAAATCTTATAACAGTTATAATCATTAAGTAATTTGAAACTGAATTGTAGGTGGACACTGGATACTACACACAACATTACTTAACATTATAATATTGAATTGTATGTATATTTTCTTATATTTTCTATGGCATGGCAGGAACTTTGTAGTACTTGGTAGTAATGATTTATATACTCACGCACGAATCTATCTAGGTATATTTTTATAGCATAAACTGTTATGTTCATTTTTGAGATGCAGTATTTATGAAGGCTTCCCATTACTTTGCTTCCTTATCATTGGAATCATTATAACCATTTTTGTCTTCTTCCTCGTCCTTGGGTTCCAGAGCCCATCTCTCTGGCTTTAACCATTCTTGCACAATCGCTTCAACCATTTCATTCAAAGTCTCAATGGCAGCATCCCAGTTCCTTGAATATTCAATTTATTAGACGGTTGTTATTATTTAGAATTAAAATAATGTATTCTATAAATATAAATTACATACATATCTCCTGGAGGAGACCTAAGTTCCGTATAATACTTAATCTTTGGTTCTGTTCCACTGGTCCGCAGTGTTGCAACAAGACCATTATCAAACTTGAATGTTATCATTTGGGAACTTCGAGAAGTAGGAAGCTTGGCTCTTTTATATGGTTGCTCAGAATCGTATCCAGTAGTTAAGTCTCGAATGGCCACAACTTTGTATTTTCCGTTCATCAAGCCCGTTGGGTACTGTATAAAGTGCACATAAAACATTAGAACCGCAAAAAACGTAGAGATAAGTGTTGGAGTATTTATTCTTACCGTGGCTGAGCTCCCACCACCAAAGTACCGTAATTCTTTAAAGAGGGAGCTTATCACTTCAGGAACAGAGCATATATAGTAAGAGTTGTTACTAACATGATAGCCATACCTGAGTCAAAAAATAAGAATAAAAAGCATGGTGTTCCACGGAACAGTATGCTATATTGGCATATTACTATAATAAGTGATAATAATGAATTATTGAATATATTTATTCAATGTCAGCCGGGTAATGAAATAAGCTACTTCCTATTTTTAAATTCACTGTATAATGCCCAAAATAAATAAAAATATTTGTACACTCAAATCACAGATAGAAGCAAGAAAGGAACAAAACAAATCTGATTAGTTCGATTCACTGTGAGAAGGTGAACCGATTATAATTTCAAACATTAAAAGCATTGAATGTACGTATTTGAATAGCAATATTGGTATTCTTACATATTGTAGATCTTATGCAGCTGCTCAGTGAGAGTAAGACCTTCAGTTTCCAAATAGACTGCTAGTTCTGCCACTCGGACGGCAGCACTAATCCCATCCTTATCAAGTACAGTGGTTCCACACATAAAACCTATCGCTTCTTCAAAAGCAAAGAGTACCTTGCATTTGTCTTCATTAATGAGTTCGTAAGACTTATTTCCCATCCATTTAAATCCAGTAAGCGTTTCCTGTAAAAATAAAAAGTAACGAAATCATAAGCAAGTAATAAAAAATGTTGGTAAAAACTGACAACATTTGTACTTACAATAAATCCGAAGCCTTCTGCTTCAGCCATTGTATTCAAAATCTTCGAAGAAACGGTGCTAGCCAACATTTTACAGTTCCCCAAATCCTCTCTTCCATGTTTTAAAATATGAGAATGCAAGCTCCACCATCCCAACAAAGCTCCGAGTTCATTTCCATTGAATATTTTCCATTCATCACTTAATAAAAAGACGAAAACATTTACAATTCTTCAATCTTATCATTGCAATGTATGTGATATATTAGAAAGGTGAAAAGCTAAGATTACTTGGGAAGCTTCTCGGCTACTGCCAGACGATCAGCATCTGGATCATTCGCCAAAATGATGCGGCTGTTGAATTTGTTAGCTGTTCGTATTGATAAACTTAATGCACTTTTCCCTTCTTCTGGGTTAGGGAAGCGCACCGTTGGGAACTCCGGGTTAGCATCTCGTTGTTCGTCAACAGAAACAAATGGCTGTTGAGAGATTTGCATAAACATAACAATTATTATATCTCCATTTATTCTTGGACTGCAAGCTGTTCATAGTCCACTGCCTACCACACTCATTTTCCGTATAACAGTTTTTATAGGGTTAGCCGGTAGCCGCACCAGCGACTTTCATAAAATCCATTATAAGCATTAAAAATAATCGTTTTAAAACTGGAAATTACCTTTAAACCCGCAACTTTGAATGCATTTTCCATATAAAATTGTCCAACACCATGCATGGGAGTGTAAGTAAATCTTATATTTTCACTTCCAATTTTGTCAATAGGCGTTCGATTTGCGACTAATGCCTTGTAGTATTCTTCCATTACTGTTGGCAAGGGGTCGATAACACCTAGTGATGTTGCCAATCTTGTATTCCAGGATTCGTCCCAGGGTTCCAAATTCTCCATGATACATTCTTGAATACGTTTATCGTGCGGTGATATTATCTAGGCATAATAAATATAAGTTGCATTTTGTTACACAGTTTAAAAATGAATGATTTATTGACATTTGTACCTGAGCACCATTTTCCCAATAAACTTTGTAGCCGTTGTCATCTTTTGGATTATGAGAGGCTGTAACCATAACGCCGCAACAACATTGAAACTGGCTTACAGCAAAAGGAACAAACGGTGTTGGACACAATCGTGAGTATAAGTATGTTCTAAATCCTTGGCTAACAAAAGTCGCCGTCGTAAGCTCAGCAAATCTATTTACACAATTAATTGTGTTATCATTGTAAGTTAATGCTAATTGAATATCCGAAAAAAATACATTTCATATTCCATTCACCTTCTCGAATTGCGTCTTCCATCATATCCAATAACTACTCCTTTATTTCGAGCGTTGCTAATAACGGATTCTAAATACCTCAGCAACCCTTGAGTAGTTTGTATAACCACTAAATCGTTCATCCGTGCAAATCCTGGACCCATTTCACCACGCAAACCGGCTGTACCAAATTGCAGTCTTTGGCCCAACATGCTTCTAAGCAATTCTAGTTCATTATGTATAATCATTGATCTCAATACTCCTCGCGTAACTAAGTTCTGAAAAATAAAAAAATAGGCATCGGCTCATTAAAAATTAATCTTAAGCAAAACATTATTAAATCCATATCAGAGAGTAAATCTGCCCAAGAAGCTGTTTAATACAATGCATAAAATGAGGTGAAGGTTGACATTTAATGCTCTCAATCTGACATCTGACAGACATGTAATCTGATTATTTTTGACCTAATGTTTCACAATAAATATATACACATTAAATCATTAATAATGCAAAGACTAAGAACAAGTGAGATTTAATTAACGAAATCCATATTATTACATGAATGAATATAATCTTTATAAATGTTGATGACTAGTAGACTGGCTGGATTAATGATACGAAACACGTGGACAATATTCAATCATTAAATGATATCGATATCCGTCTCAACACATAAGCTGACTTATGACACATAGACAGAACGTACAATGAATATATAGATTTGTTATAAATATTATGGTTAAGGTTGAGAAACATATTTAAGAACAAACAGAACATAACTACTACTTAATCAAACCTTACGTACTATAATGGAGACAAGTAAATTATTTGCTATAACAAGTAAATAAACAAAATCATAGATAGAAATATATTTACCTTCATAACAAAAATTATAAACAGATAAAATTCATTCTAATGTCTACGTTCCATCTGTTTACTAATCTGTAAAGCTTCCACGGGTGAATAGCAATTTTATAATCTACTAATCTATCAGTACATTTGACCATAACAGGGCAGCTTGTTCAATTTAATTACACGCACATACTATTTATGGTAATCTCATGCAAAAACCCATAATTTAATATGTTCAAACTTCTCATGCAGTGGATCTCAAAACTTTAACGTGTTTAAAGAAAACTTGGAAAAAAAAATTCACAGAAAGCAAGTAGGTATTATAATTTAATTTAAATTACAATTAATATACTATGTATACATACTTTGTGACCATTAGAAAATACCAAAATCATTTTTAATTTTTGTCATTATTATATAGAAGTCAATTAAAATTTACAAATGTTATTGTTGAGGGTTGCCAAGATGAAATGTAATAGAAGGCTTTTATTTAACATTACTCAGGTGAAGTTATAGCATTAGTCTAATTCCCTATAATTAATTGCTAAGTAGTAAAGTAAGCAGTAAATTATTGTCATGGACATCGGGGATGCTAAACAAAATTCTCTTTGTCACTTGCCATTTAAATGTTACGTAAAAGTAAACGTCATTCAGAATAATGAATAAATTATCAATGCATAAATGTGAGGAATGTTTAATTTGTGCTCAAAGAAGTTGATGAGGTGAGGTTTTCTTTTATAACATGAGAAAATATCAGAAAGGCTGAAGGATTGTCTTAGGATACCCAGCAGGGAATATACAACCTTTTATCTATATTATATCATAATAGCAATAACTAGAAAAATATTACTATAGTCGCTATCTAATGTCTAACGTTTGTACTTACTGTTATATATTATATAAATATTATACAGGTAAAATTGTAGGGCAGTTCATAAAAAGCATCAATGTCTATATTTACCTAACTTTATAATATCTATAGATTATTTATAGTATGAAATGAATATTAACATCTTGTTTACTTGCTACGATATTTGCAAGGTAAAATGTTCATTAAATACTATTGGTGGAATGCAAAGACATACCAAGGAGGGGGGGCTCAGCCCCCCATTTAGAAAAAAGGGTTATTTGTGGCCAAAAACTACAAATATAGTTTTTGAATTTTCTGTAGTTGTGCC
>JABASD010002816.1:0-23816 GCA_019776165.1 Pogonognathellus flavescens
GGAGGTTCAAACTCGGTGAGCCCATACGTAGTTACGCCCTTGGATGATTTTTTCACTTCTAATGGTATATTATTTAAAAACGAACGAAATTGCGGTCGGCCAGAGCAATCGATGTTGCAAAGAAAAGGGTGTTTGTTGTAGTGCAGGGTGGCGAGGAACTTACTCTTCAAGTTTCAATTCAATTTGGGGTAGAACTATTTGCGTGTTCTTTTGGAATTACAATATTTCATGGAGAAAACTTTGGGGTTCATATAAAGTTCAAGCATAAAATGAATGAAATAAATCCAAGAATGACAACAATTGCAGATAACAAGCATTTCGGCCGCAAATTTGACTTGTTTTGGGCCTTCAATCCGAACCCCCCCCCCCCCCAACAGCTCGAGTCCCCTATTACAAATTTCTGGATCCGCCCCTGCGTCTGTATGTTATTGAAGTGGTTGGTGTCATTGGTATGTACACTTGAATCTATTTTTGTATCTAATTTGAATCACATGCGGAGTTATTCATAATTCGTGAACTACTATTGTGTGTTGGTTGCTTGTGCTATGTAAAAAACTAGGTCATATGTTAAATAAAACCCGCAAATTTACCATATTTAAAACCGCGCCCGCACCCGCAAATTACATAATTTTCCCACTCGCACCCGCACGGGTGCGGGTTTTTTGCGGGTGCCCACACCCGCGCTACCCTCTACCTCCTGTTCATAAAAATTTAATTGTACGCGTCAATAAAGTAACCAAAAATGCTAATATTATTAATTGTATTTGATATTTATAATTTTGGCATTATTTGACACGCCGATTTTGAGGAAAGTTACTGCCATTGAATTAGGATCCCACATGATGCAACTAGAGCGCCCGTGAAAAATATAATAAATTATAAATACGAGAAATATTAAATATTAGTGAAGTTTAGTTTATTGACCATGGCGCCCTTGACCGTGTGACATTCAATGGTCGTGGAATTTTACATATCACAGATGCGGGTGGCTGGCGGCAGGGCCGGCCTTAGGAACAGGCAGGTAAGGCAGCCGCCTAGGGCCCCGCGTTTTTAAGGGCCCCGCGCTCACCAAAAGTTAGGGCGAAAGAAAAAATGATTGTTCGTTTAAAATCAATAAAACATACATTGTAAATTTAAATTTAAAAAACCGCAACTTAAACATTCACACTTAGCTGATCCAGCAAAGACATAAATTAATACTTTTTTGTTAGTCACATACGTACCGTATTTATAGCCATGCTAGTCACCGTTGCCTATGCGTAAAGTGGCTTTTCCAAACGAAGAAAAACTACAACCTATTTACGACCGTTAATGACTCATAAAAGACTAACTGGTCTGATCACTTTGTAATTTTTCTAAAATTCCGGGAAAGGCGCAAAAAATGTCTAAAAATAGAAAAACTCATCAAAATTTTCCGTGATGCGCACAAACGAATTTACTATATTTTTCGATTAGTTTAGCCTAAATCTGCTCTAATTTTTTGCGAGACTCTTTTGAACTGCATTTATTGTATGTCCCCTAAACAGAAATTCTAGATACGCCGCGGTAGATAATTCTAAGTATATTATCAAATTCAGTAATAGAAAAGTTGGAAACGCTTGCTGCGTTAAGCATATTCTAAAAATTATATTATTTAATATTAATTCTCATCCAGGAGCTTATTTATAATTCGAGGGCTCAAGTCACGGGCGGGGCTCAAAGCGCAAAAAAATCAAAATCAGCAGACTTCTGCTGCAAATTTTGTCGAACAACCCCATTTTCCCAGAATCTGGGAAAATATCAAGAAAATACTTGTGGCTTACGAAAAAGCGTTTACACAATTTATAAGATAAACATATATTTAGCATTATCATTTTCTGGAATTGTCATCGTCGTATAACAATTAATGACACAACGGAGGCAGAAATTACTATATATTTTGTTACTCTCTCGTTAAAGATAATATTTTTGTTGGGGGCCCCGCAAAAGTATTCGCCTAGGGCCCCGCGAAACGTAAGGCCGGCCCTGGCTGGCGGTTAGTCGGGTCCTTTATATACTATATAATGCTATATACATATAATATTAGTATACATTTTAAATGCTGCTACTTCAATTATACTTTATTTGAAAGTTAAACCGCTGAATTTGAATAAGAAGATCGCGAATTACATATTTTTTTATATGCATGTACTAGTGATACTAGTTTAATTATATTATTATTTCTGCTAACACGGTTTCACAGTTGTTATCGTGCCATAGTTCACATCACATAACCTCCATTTGCTTCGTTTCTTTGCTACTACGGTGTTTAACCGGTTTATTCAGGATGATATGGCCAAAGATATTACATCATTACATTATCAGGTATATAAGTGAATGGAGCGTACAATTTTGTAGTTTTGTTAGTTGTATAGGTTTACAGTTAGGTAATATTGTGTAAATAAGACTTAAATGTATACTGCATACCCGACCGTCAGTGGTAAAAATAATCGGTCGTGGCGACCGAATATAGTAATCCCCAAGAAGCATTCATAAGTTATCAAGTTTGTAATAAAAGGGGACGACTTCACAAAACTTGTGCAACATAGTGGGATTTTAAGCGACGAAGAATATTACCCCATTTACAAGTATCTATTTTCAAATGAATTAAAGTAAATTTTATGACCAGAAAGATTGTTATTAAAACTTTTTCTTTTAGAATTCAATATAATTTAACATTGAAATGAATAGACACCTGCAATTTCGAATGGAATATTAAATTTATGTCAAAAACGACCCCGTATTGTTGATGCTTTATTATCCACTTCATTACTGCCCGGCAAGCAACAAAAGGTACAAACTTTAGTTGCTAGCCTTACAATTTTCGGTAAATCCGACTCTCTATATAAAATGTGATGAAAGAAATTAATACACAATGAACCTTAGTAAATAAAACTCACTTAATTTTGGCTATTTACAGTATACGACTTGAAGGTACGAATTTATTATGCACATTATGATCAGTGAATAAGAAAGTTGTACGTGTTTCTAAAGTGGTACGCATTCTACGCATTCAATTTACATTAAATTATTTTGAATGATACTCTCCATTAGGCTCCACTGCAGCTGGATTTTTTGTTTCATTTTTCTCGAATAAGCTGTACAAAGACACGTACTTTATTTAGTATGGATATTTGCGATGTGTTTTTTACGACTCCTTGGGTCACTATATTGTTTCTGACAAAATTCGCACTTGAACGGCTTCTCTCGTGTGTGAATGCGTATGTGATTCGTTAAACTCCCGGACGAGAAAAAAGTTTTGTCACAAAATGAACAGAAGTGCGATTTTTCTTTAGTGTGACATCGTAGAATGTGTTCATTACGATATGTATTTGTAGTGAACGCTTTTCTGCAAACTGGGCAGCTGTAAGGTTTTTCTCCAGAATGACGCTTCATGTGCTGTCTTAGATGAGAGCCAGTTGAAAATTTGTTTGGGCATAATGAACAGTTAACTGGCTTTTCCTTTTTGTGAACAAATCTTACATGCCGTTTTACGTAAGAAGATGAAGAAAATCTTTGTGGGCAAACGCTGCATTTGAATGGTTTTTCCCCCAAATGTGTCCTTAAGTGGCATAATAAATCGTTGTGCACAGGAAATCTTTTGTCACACATAGAACAAAAGAAGGGTTCTTTTATATTATGATGTCTTACTTTGTGGTGATATAACACAGAGTTCCAATGACAGGAAAAATCGCAAAAACTGCATTTGTAAATTTTTGATTTTGTATGAACATTCAAATGATTTGCAAGATACGTTTTACATGAAAATCGTTTGGGACACATTGAACATTCGTATGACAAGTTTCCGCTCTTTCCATTGTGGACAATTTTATGTTTTCTAAGGCTTCCAGAACAAGAGGACTCCTTTGGACATGAATCACACTTGTATGGTTTTTCTCTAGTATGGATTCGCATGTGAAGGATTAGCTCGGCGGAAGAATAAAAGGAATTACCACACATGGAACAAAAATGAGTTTTCACTTTCGTGTGATGTCTTCGAGTATGAGCAATTCTATCGGCATCGGAAGAAAACGTCTTGTCACAGTGATTGCAATTTAGCGGTTTTTCTCCGGTGTGCGTTCTTATATGAATTTTAAGCTGGCCACTTATTGCAAAAGTTTTGGAACACAGTGAACATTTGTAAGGTTTCTCACGGGTATGAACTCTCATGTGGTTAGTTAGTTCACTTTTAGTAGCAAATCTTTTTGGACATACGCAACACAATTGCAACCTTTCGTTTTTGTGAATTCGTCCAACGTGATCATTCAGACCAATTTTGCGCGCAAATGTTTTATTGCAGTATGTACATTTATAATTTTTGTCGCCAGAGTGAATATATTTCACATGAGCTTTGAGACCGGATTCACTTTTAAATTTAACTTCACACAATGAACATTTGTAAGGACGTTGGTCGCTGTGAGTTTGACGTAAATGTATGGTTGTAGAGCCGGAACAGGAAAACCTTTTTTCACATAAGGGACATTTGTAAGGTTTCTCTCCTGAGTGAATACGCAAATGCTTGAATAAGCCGTCAGAACTTGCTAATATTTTTCCACATATCACACATTTACACTTCTTTTTCAACCTGGGTTTTCGTTGACGATTCTTCAAATTTTTGACGCGGCCAACATTTACACATTTTTCTGGAAGAAGTTTAAAGTCAACATTACAGACCGTTGTTTGTGCATAACATCTTTCTTGTGTTTGCATTGGTTCTTGTCTCTTCCAAGAATTAACGATTTGTGGAGTTAGTTTCCAAAGACTAATGGTGCATTTTCTGTATTTTGAAATAACGACAAACTTTAGTAGACTTTCTAATTACGTACCAATTAAATATTAAGATATGAATTATGAATTCGGTGTAGTTGCAAGGATTATCAGGTTATACGGACGCTATAAATAAGGTATATTATAAGGATTAGTTAATATTTCATGAGTGTACCTGTTTTTACAATTCCAAATCAGCTCCTCAGCTGTAACATTTAGACTACCACAATTTTTTTCTTGCTTTGTTGAGGGTTTACATCGTCTCCACCGATTAATAGTTTGTGAACTCAATTTCCATACACGAACACTGCATTTCCTATTTAATTGTTACAAAAAGAAAATTTGTTAACTGATTGTTTCATTGATCATCAATGATCAAAGCTTTACTAGCAGATCGTCAATTGACGATCTGCTAGTAAAGCTTTGCAAAAATTACATGTTGACTTCTGTGTGTAATGTTGATTGTGACTTTTATAATCATTTTTACATTGCTACACACCTGCTTTTACAAATTGCAACAAGTTCCCGGGATGAAAGTTGGCAATTTAACTTTCCAGCTGCTACGATAATATTCTTCATGTTTCCTTGTGTCAGTTTTCCTACTAGCTAGACTTCAGAACTTTTCAACTTTAACTTTATTTAATTATAATTAACTAATTATCAAAACATTGAATTTACCGACGTATTTGTAATCACAATCCAAGAGAGGAAATTATAAAGTTCCTTTCTCCAGTCAACTGCAACGTGGACGAACTTGTTTATCCCGCTTAATGTATCATGCAATATCAAGGATACATAAACACATCTTTTGTTGCAGATTGATTTTGATATTTGCGTTTCAAACCATCCAGTAAAAGGTTTTTAATATTCTGTCGTATTATGACAATTTAACTTCGAATGGTAGGGGCGTAGGGAGGACCCCCCCCCCCCCCCCCCCCCACCCCACACCGAAGTCCTGGCTACAGGCCTGTCGAATGGTATATTATTTTAAAACGAACGAAATTGCGGTCGGCCAAATTCAATGAACAGGGGGTTTCAGTGCAGGGTGGGTTAGATTTAGGTTAGAACTATTTGTGTGACTTTTGTAATTACAATATTTCATTCCATTGACAAAATTTTGGGGTTCAAATAAAGTTGAACCATAAACTGAATGAAATAAATCCAAGAATGACAACAATTGCAGATAACAAGCATTCAGGCCCCAAATGCTGACTCATTTCGGGCCGTCAGCTTCACCCCCATCCCGTCGGTTCACGCCCCCCATTACAAATTTCTGGATACGCCTCTGCGGCTGTATGTTATGTTATTGAATTTTTAAAATCTATAGAAAGTACGCAAGGAATTTTATTCGCGGCATTTTTATTTTAATCTTGTAGCTACAACAATGAAAATGAAATATTGAAAACAAATATCAAGCTAACTATTTCTCATATTATTTTCTCATTTCTTCATAAGCTATGTAATTGGTTTAAGCGGTGACGTTTCTGTATTTTATATATCAAATATTATGAAATATATTTACTCCGAGTCTGTGTGAATGATAACTCATGAAAGGTTTGAGACATTGAATATATAATCATTATAATTTGCTATAGGTACTATTGAGGTATAGTTTTAGGTTTAGTTTGGATATGGGATCAATCGGTCAAGTCCTTCATGACCTTTTATTTTACTTTTATAGTCTAAAATCTTCTAAATTAAATGGCGAAATGAAATCATTTTATGACGTTTCATTTCGTATTAGCCACGTGTCGTTAAAATGACGCTAACCCAGACTCAGTAGAATTCCAACGAATGAAAAACAATACAAAAATTAGAATTAATATTATTTCCCAACAATGCATTCTTAATTTTCACTGTTCTAAATATTATACAAATACTCTGTTTATTTATGGTACATCCAATGTTGACCTTTTTATTATAATAATACCCATATATAATAGAAGGAAAGTTATATCCATAATCTATATATTATAAGCTTCATCGTCACATCAGTCACTCCGTGGCTTTATTTTTAACCGCACCTAACACCTTAAAAAGGAATCCAGGTGAACTTTTATAAAACATTTAATATTCAACATTATAGTTTTAGGTAGCAAGTGGCAATGTTATTGTTTGTTTCTCATTCTTATAAAAACTTAGTTTAAAATGTATGTACTACTTAAGTACATAGGTACTGCTTCTAATAATATTGTAGGCATAAGACTCAACGGTTGTAAATATGGGAGGCCATATGTACTAGAAAACTATATTTAGATTACCTAAAAATATTTCAGCTTATTGTTAGTACAAATATTGATTCAGTGAAGGGCACATCAATAAAATAAGACCGAGTACTTTATCACTTCAGTTTAAAACAATTTAAAACTGTGTTGTGAGAGCAAATTATATTTATTATGAGATCAACTAGCTAAACGTATTATAAATTAAAATCTCCAATAACATATTTAATACAAAGTTATGATATAACGATAATTAGCAAAAAGTTTTTTGTAAATTAAAAGGGTTTTGTTATTAAAACTAGGCACTGACTAGTGAAGAATTGTTTCTCGCGTATCGCCCAAAATTAAGTAATAATGCATTTCGTGAAACTTAAATTCATTTTCATTGTTGCATTTTCTGGATCCTCCACATATCAACAAACATGCTCGTCTATACAAAATATTGATATTAATTTGCCTAGTTTAACGTCACGCAATAATCAATCGTAAGTTAGAAGTGTTAAAGTTAAAATGCTTTATTCAGAGAATTGCAAACCGTAACTATTTAATTCTGCATTTAATTTGTATGCAAACTTGAAAAGAGATGAAATATAAAATGACAATTGTTGATTGAGTTTATAGTTAACGTAATTCTGTCGTGATTCTTACGTAATTGATATGAGAGGAAAGTATTACTAACACAAAACTGATTTTTCTCTTTAAAATAGACAAAATAATTGCTGTGACCTCTGCCAAGTCGCATACGGATGTAAGGGGTACGCTTGGAGTAATTACGAGGATGGCACATGCTGGTTAAAAGGTACACAGTTTACAAAAACATCACCATAATTTATTTTTCATGTAGGTTCCAGATTTCGTTATATAAAATTATGTGTAAGAAATGTGTACTAATTTTTTGCACTTCGAAGACATTTTTTTGTGGTTTTCTGTGAATGCCTCCATGTTCCCCTTGGTACGTCCTTGGGTATATATTAGAAAAGATTAATGTCACCCCAACAAACCAACAAATAAAGTAATCGTCCGTATTTTGCATTTATTTCAAAGCCGGAAGTGGTCCTACATTTTTTTCAGAAGGCTTCAATGTTGGTTTACTGGAATACTCTTTGGATAGTGAAAAAAGTAACGGTGGATACAGTTCAATCATTATTAATTTTATATTTTAATTACGCTTAAATTATTCATAGACGTAGTGCATTGTTTGGAAGCAGATAGAGCCCACTGCAGCAATGGGTTATTATGCCTTTTTTAGTTTCAATGTTGTAGGTAATTAAAGAAGTTGCGTATTAATGAAATTGTATTATGAATATATTTCCAGAGAATTTAAAAGTTGAAACTTTTCCGGCTTATATTGTAAAAAGAGAGACGAAAGGAATAACAAAGTGTCCAACCATAAAACCACCAATCAATTCGGTAACCCAAATTAATTTACAAGTTTTATTTTGCTGTTAGGATAATTAACATGGATGGAATGTTCGTATTAACCATTTAGAATTACGAAGTGCAATGCAGTCTGCCATTGGGGGATGGTACAGCTCAAAAAAGGAATTGCGAATCACAGACGTTTGTAGGAGTGAAAGCCACATACCACTGCAAACCGTATTTCAAACCTGTTAAAAGCAATTCATTTTCATCTAAAATTTGCCAATCAAATGGTCAGTGGACTAACCAAGGAAAGGGATTTAATTGCGTCTTAGGTGCTTACTTATTAAAACATTTGATACAAAATTTATATGATAAATAATACACTTTTAAACTCAAGAAAATTAAAATGCCCGGTTACGGTTTTAATGCATGGCATTTTCATTTTGATTTATTAAGACTGTGGGGTAAAACATGCTGGGGTTTCTAAATTTATTGTCAATGGATTTTCATCGTCAACCAACGAATGGCCTTGGTATGCCGCCATCTTTCAAGAAGTAGACGGGATTTTCACTTTCATTTGCGGAGGATCTCTAATAGAAAAGAATGTTGTACTAACCGCAAGCCATTGCGTTTCGAACGAAGAAGGAATGGCCTTGAATCCGAAATTATATAAAGTCGTTTTGGGTGCAGTCAGTAGCAACTTGACGAAAAATTATGAAAATTCCAAGTCTCAAATATTCCAAGTAATTGAATTATAATGTCATCAAATATATACATTAATCAGCATTACTTTTTACATCAACGATCATGGTATTTTCATAAACATTTCTAATTTCTATTGGTACAAGAGATTCATTTGTGTCTGACAGGTGAAGGAAGTTATCACTCACTCACGATACAACCCGGACAATTCAGAGGCAGATATAGCAATGCTTGGATTAGAAAAGGATGTGACAATTACAGAAACAGTTCATACAGTTTGTTATCCCAATGGAAAATCGGGCAGCAAAGAAATTGCTAAACAAATGTTGCGACCTGGATCACAAGGCAATGTAAGACAATATTTATAAAGGCAGCGTGGACATGGTAAAATATTTTACTTCGATAAATATTATCTTTACTGGTAAAAATAGACGGACATGAAATTTTATTCTAGGTGGTGGGATTCGGACTACTTGATTCAACCTGGAAAATAAGTCCGACACTGAAAGAACTGAAACTACCCATCATAAATTATAGAAATTGCACGAAAACTTTGGAACGACGTTACACGTCCACACAATTCTGTGCGGGCTACCTTAACGGGTATGACCCAGTTTCTATTTTTATTGTTTTTCTCAATGACTTTGTAAATGTTGATTCCTGACACATTTAGCTACGAAAATAAGATTCTAAGAAATTAAAATGGGTAAAAAACTAAATAAGATTGCCATTAATGAGAAACCAATACAAATTTATAAATTAAAAGCAAGTTTATTTAATATAATCAATTATTCGATGACGGTTATGACGGTTAAAATTAACAATTTCTGTGTTGTACATTCAGAACCAGTCCCTGTCAAGGTGACAGTGGTGGTGGGTTTTATTTTGCCAGAAATACTGTAGATGGATTACGTTATTATGTTCAGGTAACTTAAATATGTTGAAAGCAGTGTATAAATTACTTGCTAAAAATGAGTTACTTATGCACATTAGTAAATAACACTCGACTGTTACTGTTACTTAAACTTCATATTATTCTAACATATTTATAGGGAATCGTAAATTACGGGCTTCAGTCGACGGATGGACGCCACTGTGACAATTTTAAATACACTGTGTTTACAAGTGTAATATCGTTTCAATCTTGGCTTGTGGAAAATCTACAAGATATTTTCAAAAGTATTCCAAAAACTACACAAAGAAAAGTTTCAACCATAAAGATTAAATCTGCACCTGTGCCGAATAGAACTATAGCAACCCCGAAAAGAACAACGAGTATACCTAATAGAACTTCAGCTAAGCAAAAAATACTAATAAATCCCACTAGAAAATCTACAGGTGCACTGAAAGTAACTGCAGCAGCACCAAGAAGAACTGTAAACATTCCAAAAGTTACAATAACAACATCGAGGAAATCTTCAACCACAATGAGAGGAAAGAATTTTGTAAAGGTGCAGAAATAATAACGTAAAACAGTAGTTTGAAAAATTTCCCAATGAAATTATCAATTTTGATTCATGACTCATTTTTGTGGAGGGAAATTCTATTTCCTACTTCCATCAACGTTTTCAGTCATAGGAGAAAGTATTTTAACTTCTCAATTCAAAGTTTTGTAAGACTTTTTATAACTCAATTTTAAGGACTAAAATTGTTCAATCACGTGACTTGGGGTGTCAGAGCTTTCAATTTTTCACATTCCTTCTACTCTGTTTTATATTATAATTTTTTAACTCAATAAATAAAACTAATATTGATTGTTATAAATAATACTGATAGTTTATTAAGTTTAGGATAAGAAAGTTAAAACTAATTTAAGGTTGACTTGTAACTTTGATATGAGCGAATAAATATTGCGACGTTTCGAAGCCTGATTACAAGTCATCAAGGTCAAGGTTTGAATCTTCGCGTTCTCGTTTTATCCTTGACTAATGTATAAGGAGTACAAAATTACGAAAAAGACATTTCCAATTTTTTGGGACAGTTTCAAAAAACGGATTTGTGTCTATCTGAAAGAGAAAAAAATTCTCTAGTAATTATGAATGAGATGTTTACTTTTTATGGCCTTTATACTTGTATAAAAAATTGATTTCCACCACTCTGTATGTAAATCCCTACTCAAAATTTTTGTTTTTCAAAATAAAATTACTGTCAGAAAAACTTTATAACAAATAAAATTCGCATTCATAATTACTAGATGGAAGGTTGAAGTTTCATATTATAACTAGTATTATCATCCAATATGAACTGTTGACCTCAAATCGTCTTTTTCTAGGCTTGCTAGTCAACCTTAATGCTTTAGCTATAATGTTGATTATGATATACCTAAAACAAATGTTAAATATATTGTTAACAATGTCACTAATGCGTACAAAAACAATGTCAGCGACTGTACAAATTATATCCTGCAGTTTATTATGAGCATCTTTACTACAAAACATTATAAATTCATTAAATGTTGACAAATAGAAACTATATCGAATGAAATGCAAAAATAAATCGTTGTTTCTAATTCGTAATCAAAATTACAAGAAATTAAAAGTTGAAAACTGTCATTTGAAGAAAAGCAATTTTCTTTCTATATAAATACTAAATTTTTAAATTTTATTAAAATTAAAATAGACTAATTTTGTACCTTAAAATAGTAATTATTAAGCACAAGCGTTTTAATTTCGTCATCTTATTTTATAAATTCAACTATTTGACATACTTTTATTTGTCATGTATTTTCCTGCTTAAAAATATGTACACATAATGATGTTTTCGGATTTTTAGACTCATTTATTATACCGTAATATTTTACGTACCTTTATTTGATAGACGTAGCAGTCGCGTAGCCAGGAGGAGTGCACACTTACACTATAAATTTTTGAAAATTTCCCAAAAACAAGTCAAATGCATCAAATTTTGCTCTAAAACAACAAAAAGTAACGAAAAGTTTCGCGCTACGCGCAAATTCAATTTATTTCTAGTTCATTTTAGCCCATATTTTCGCCAAATTTTTGGCACTACGCGCGGAAATGATCTTTTATAAGCGTAAGATGACCGTATCACCTCCACAAATGGCAATACTAGTTACTCGTCTGCTTAATTTCATTAAAATCACACACGTTGACTAAACCTGAAACCTCATTTCACAATAAAAAGAAGGCATACATATTTTTTCCCTGCTGCGCACCCCCAACTTTTATTCCTGGCTACGCGTCTGAGACGCAGTATAACAAGAAAATCATATAAATACATGTAACTAAAGGACAAACATTACACAGTAAAAAAGCTTACCTAATTCCATTATTCGTTGCAACCAACAGTCGACGGGATTAATAAATACCTTTTTTAGTATTAACTTTGACTAAGAACTGAACTACATGGGCTATGTATGAAATCATTTGTATAGTCAATAGTGGAAATAATATTTGATTATTGTTTTTCTTTTGTAAAGGTTAATTCTAATAATATTTACTATTTTTAAGTAGCGCTAGCAATATAACTAGGTAAAGATATTATAATCCCATGTTACGACGAACCGTTTAGTCGGTTATTACTAATTATAGATATTATTATAACAGAATTAGGCAAATACAATATATACTTATCACGGGGATAAAATGATCGTTCGAACATCACAACTTTGACTTACAAATCCAGTACCTATACTAATATATTATTATTAGTACTTACTATAACTGCAACGTCCACTGAGACTCCCATTTTTAATGTCGCCTTCACATATCTTTTCTTTCAGTTGTCAGTTCTTTCCATAAAAGTTTGTTGTTTCTACCCACTCTACACAGTTTCGCCCGACTGAATGCAGTACAAATTTGTTAGCCCACAAAAGCAACAATTATTACAATATTAACAGTTTTAAAATTAAAATAAAATAAACATATTTATAACGAAAACTCATGAAGCCAATTATTTTTGATTTTACAAAATTGTGTTCTTACATCATGTGGATTTTTCGACTTAAGACGATTTTCTTAAAATTAGTTTTATTTGTGACACTGTGTGGTTGTTCCAGACAACAAACTTGTTCATTTGAAAAAGATAAAGATATTGGATTGCCCAACCTGACCACACGCAATAATCAACCGTAAGTTGTTTCTGCCGTTTATTTTTTCATCTAAGAATGAATTTTAAAAGGAATTTGGAAGTTATAATAACTCACATTTGTTTTCATTCGCAACTTAATTACACATAATTGTTAGCATTATATTTCGGGGTGAAATTGAAAATTTTGTTTTCTTGTTATTTTCGTTGATAGGGAAGGAAATTGTTGTGACATTTGTTACAATACCCCTGGCTGTAAGGGTTACGCTTGGAATTCCTACGATGGAGGAACCTGTTGGCTCAAAGGCGGAGCTTCCAATTTAGTTTCGAATGCGGGTGTATACGTTGGAATTCTTCTATACAGGAAAAGTGCGAATATCACCAATGGCGGTACTTGTTCAATTACAAAAAATCAGGACATATCACTTCCAAATTTGGCGTCCATAAACGATGAGCCGTAAGTCTAATAACATATAACAATAGTAAATTCATAATAAAAGCTATGCGATATATTTTGATTAGGAAAAATTGCGATTGTGTAAATTGTTTTTTTTTAAATTTCTTGGAAAAATCTTTTCGACGCTTTTACTGTGTCTTCAAAACAAGAGGAGCTATAAATATTTCAAAACTTCAAATATTTTTCTTCTCCTTTAAAATCAGTAAACATAAATTTGAAATACAAGTTTTGTAGCTGCAATATAATTTTATAGTCAAATACAATATGGGGAAACTCATTTTTGTGTAATTTAGGAATGTTTTGACAATAATTTTTCCCACGTGAGTGCATTGTAAAATATGTCGATAAATAATTTGATAACTGTGAGTAAATTTAAATATTTTGCACAAAGGGAAGGAAATTGCTGCAATGTCTGCCAAACCATAGCCGGATGTAAGGGATACGCTTGGAATGATTATTTAGGCGGCACATGTTGGTTAAAAAGTACGTGTTTTTGTTTTATTTACTTTATGATATTATTGTGTCTCACAATCATGGAAGGGCATATGAAAATTCTTATGAATTTAATGCAATGTTTGCAAAACAATGTGACGTGATAGGCGGAAGTGGTCCTACTTTTATGAAAGAAGGAGTCAATGTTGGAATCTTAGGAAGCGTTATTGATGAAAACTTATACGGTATTAAAATCTTTCAAACCGAAGCAATCAATTTTTGAAAACATCTTTGACCGTTGTTATCGGACAAAATAAACTGATGACAGTAAATGACTACGCATAATTTTAGATAATGCCAATGTTCAAAATGTGCAAGGAAATGCTGTGAACACTCAAAGGAACCGATTCACAAAGTGTCGATCTATAAAACCCGCGGATCTTTCGGTAAAGCAATACAACACGAAAATGTCTTGTCCTTCAATTTCATGATTTTCAAAATATTTCATGATTTTTTATTATGTAAATTTTTAATTTCTGTAGAATTATGAAGTCCATTGTACTCTGCCATCCGTAAATCGGGAACCTCAACACGTAAATTGCGAAACCGAGACAATTGTTGGAGTCAAAGCAACATATCAATGCAAACCATATTTCAAGAGTACCGGTACTATTCGAATTTCCTTTAAGATATGCCTATCGGACGGTCAGTGGAGTCCCAACGAAATCGGTTTTGCTTGCGAGTTAGGTATTTAGTCTATAATTAAAAATATTGTTATATTTCTGAGCTAAAGCAACTTCCTATTCAGTTTTTACATAATTCAATGCTGGTTTATTTATTTTTTAGACTGTGGAATAAAAAATAAATCCATAACTAAACTAATTGCTCGTGGAGATTTCTCTTCGACAGAGAAATGGCCTTGGTATGCAGCCATCTTTCGAAAATATAAAGGAAGTTTTATGTTCATTTGTGGAGGATCTTTAATAGAAAGAAATGTCGTAATGACAGCAAGTCATTGTGTTACAAACGAGCAGGGAAATGGACTCAGCTCTAAATTATTTAAAGTCGTATTGGGTGCAGTTAGTAGCGACTTGGTGGAAAATTATGATAATTGGGGAGCTCAAGTAATCAAGGTAGAATAAATTTATTTGTTTATGAATCACACAGTAATCAGATAATTATAATTATTTTATCCTGTATCTCAATATATCTCTAATTGATAGAACGGCAGAGAAATTCATTACACTTTTTATGTAATAGGTAAAGGAAATAATTACTCACTCAAACTACAACCCTGAGAATTTAGAGGCAGATATTGCGCTGCTCGTTTTAGAAAAAGATGTCAAAATTATTGATACAGTTCATCCAGTGTGTTTTCCGAATGACAATCAAGCAACAAGGGAAATTACTCAAAAAATGTTACGTACTGGATCCCAAGGCCATGTGAGACAATAATAATCTTAAATTTTGATTATTAACTATATATAATGACAATGAAGCCATACCAAATTTTTTTAACAATACTACAGTAGGAAAATGTTCAGCTTGTTGTAATTGTATTATTAGTAATTAAAATTTGAATAATATACCAAAAAATATATTATAAACATTAAATGAATGAAGATGTATGTGTATATTTAGGTTGCTGGATTTGGGTATGATGAAACCTGGAAAATTAGTAAAAAATTGAAAGAAATCAAAATACCGTTAGTGAATTACCGGGAATGTTTTGACTCATTAGGAAGACGCCACACGTCAACGCAGTTCTGTGCAGGTCACGCTAACGGGTAAGGAACCAATGTCTAAATTTATATTATTTTCTTTTAATTATTATTTAGATTAAACTTCTTTTTAAATTTCATTGTGGTTTTTCATTGCATTACAATTGTATGTGTTAACATTATATTTTTGTGGAATTAAATATAGCACGAGTCCATGTCAAGGAGACAGTGGTGGTGGGTTATATTTTCCCTGTAATACTCCAGAAATGCGTTATTATATTCAGGTTAGTAGAATATTATTGCTTTAAATACAGTGATTAACCTTTTAAGTTGTTGATTACATAATAATCATAAATGGAATCGCAAAATTGTAGGGAATTGTCAGTTATGGAGGTCAGACCGTTGATAGACAGTGTGATGCACTGAAGTACACTGTGTTTACCCGTGTAGTGTCGTTTCAATCATGGGTTGTTGACAAGTTGCAGATCATTCATTCCGAACGAGACGAAAGAATGCTGTGAACTTGAAAAAAAAGTCGAAAAATTACCAGTTTTTTACTTATTGTTAGTTAATAATATGGCTTTGAATACAATCAGTTTTGCAACTTTGATCAAATAATTTTGAATAACAACGCAGTATCTATTCATATAATATAAGTATGTATCAATTTGGAAAAAAAACAATTGTGAGGGAGGGAAATTTTGTGAGTACTGGAGTAGTCTCAGAGATATTATCGTATAATGTGTGCCACCGTATTTCAATAAATGACAAGCTACTTTCAAGTACATTAATTTCCTTTATTAAAGCATTTTGTAGGCCCCAAAATGTATCTCACCTGAGCTCATGTTAGTTTAGCCGCTGAATTATAACTATAACGAGTTCACTTAGAATCTCCCAATCTATGTTCTAGATTTGGTAGAGTCAGGGTTAAGTACCTAATAATACTAAGAAACCTGATTGGGGTTACGCTATAAATATTTAATTACTTCCTCAGTATTTGCCTTCTAACAATATTTCGATATACTAGAATACAAAGTTCAATACAGACAGATTATAGATATTATCTCTAGTTGATCCATCAATATGTAAAATACAAACAAAGTAGTTGGCGTCAGCATTTGTTTTCCACGCAACAATAATATTATTATTTTCCACAGGACATATTACACGTCGACAAAAAATATATTTGTTAGAAGCTATCATCAATTTTGGGAAAACATTTTCTCAAAGCTCAACTTGTCTCTTTGATTTGCCTTCATATTCCATTTATATGTGGCTATAAATTCGAAGACTGGCAGAAGTCATCAATTGACGTATTTATTTAAATTTGTTATAACTTCACGCCCGTGTCTTTGAGGTCCTTTTCTGAATACGCCTATTTGTAATGTTAGTGCGGGTGAGAATGGCTCAAACTCAGAATTATGTTTATATTATGCAATATATGTGGTAGGTTCGTCTGATATTATTTGTTATAATATTAATGTAGAATATGTCTCGAATGATACGAAATGTGCTGTTTGTACTTAGATAGATAGATAGATGATTTATTTGACGATATATGACCGTTGCCCTTACATCATACTTTTGCTTTTTACTGTTTGTACTTACTAGAGTAGTAAGTACGTGTGTGCGTATGTGTGATGTGAGTTGAGAGTGAGTGGTTGATTATGCGATGTTGGATAGAGCTAACACTTGTGAAAGATGAGCAAATGTTGTAGAGACACGTTTTGGAGTAGTAAATGATGTAGGTATGCGAAAAGAGAAGTGTGGAGAGCAACACTGTAAGAAATTGGTGGTTTTACCTTCACTTAGAATTTTTATTGTAGACTGGAAATTACGAAGAGACAAAATCACAAATTACTGAAATTATGAAATATATATTTTACCACTGTGCTAAGAAATAAGACTAAAACTAGCGCGTCGTGGTTTCTGTAGATGTTGACTGGATTAGAATTGAGTACTGACTTGCTGTAGAGTGATCAGTCAAATGTTTTAATTAACTTAAAATATATAGATGTGTTCGTTGGGAGTTAATTTTGGGTTGGCTTCAATCGTAGCGCGGCGTCTACTCGTCACAGTCACATGTCGCACAAAGCGACTGGTCCATCTAGAAATGTTTAGTTTGTTGGGTTGTAGACACCTGAGCTATTGAGAGGGAAGATTAATAGTTGCACCTCGGAGAAGCTGACTTAAGGCGACACAGATTTGTTTGGTGGCCAATGTATCTGGATGTTGCATTCCCAATACTCGCTGTTGTAATTCCAAGAGTTTCAAGTACATTTCTGCTGCCTTGTCATAACTACCTTGCTTCGTGTAGACCAATGCAATGATTTCTTTTGTACCCAATGTGTCTGTATGTTCCATTCCCAATACTCGCTCTCTTACTTCCAAGATTTCCAAGTACATTTCCAATGCCTTGCCATAGTTACCTTGAGTAAAATAGGTAGATGCAATGTTATACTTGGTTTTTAATGTGGTGGGATGGTCCATACCTAGTACTCGCTGTTGTACCTCTAAGACTTCCAAGTATATTTCCACTGCCTTGTCATAATTGCCTTGACGATTATAGATGACTGCAATGTTATGTTTGGTAGCCAATGTGTCCGGATGTTCCATGCCTAGTACTCGCTGTTTAACTTCCAAGACTTCCAAGTAGATTTCTACTGCCTTGTCATAATTGCCTTGATTCGTAAAGACGGATGCAAGATTGTGTTTGTTATTTAATGAGTCTGGATGTTCCATTCCTAGTACTCGCTGTCTCACTTTTAAGACCTCCAAATACATCTCCTCTGCCTTGTCATACTTTCTTTGCTTATCATAGACGATTGCAATGTTATGTTTGTTACACAATGTGTCTAGATGTTCCATTCCTAGTACTCGTTGTCTCACTTTTAAGACCTCTAAGTACATCTCCTCTGCCTTGTCATAATTGCCTTGATTACTATAAGCGAGTGCAATGTTTTGTTTGGTATCCAATGTGCTGGGATGTTCCATTCCTAATACTCGCTGTCTAACTTCCAAGACTTCCAAGTACATTTGCAATGCCTTGTCATAATTGCCTTGACTACTACAGACGGATGCAATGTCATGTTTGGTACCCAATGTGTCTGGATGTTCCATTCCTAGTACTCGCTGTTGTACTTCCACGACTTCCAAGTGCATTACCATTGACTTGTTATAATTGCCTTGACTACTATAGACGACTGCAATGTTGTGTTTGATAGCCAATGTGTCTCGATGTTCCATTCCTAGTACTCGCTGTTTAACTTCCAAGACTTCTAAATACATTTCCACTGCCTTGGCATAATTGCCTTGATTCGTGTAGACGGATGCAATGTTGTGTTTGTTATTTAATGTGGTGTGATGTTCCATTCCAAAGATTCGCTTTTTAACTTCCAAGACTTCCAAGTACATTTCTACTGCCTTGTCATAATTGCCTTGCTTATCATAGACGGATGCAATGCTATGTTTCGTAGTCAATGTTTCTGGATGTTCCATTCCTAGTACTCGCTGTTGAACTTCCACGACTTCCAAGTACATTTCCACTGCCTTGTCATAATTGCGTTGACGATTATAAACGATTGCAATGTTATGTTTAGTAGTCAATGTTTTGGAATGTTCCATTCCTAGTACTAGCTGTCTAACTTCCAAGATTTCCAAGTACATTTTCACAGCATTGTTATAATTGCCTTGATCGTTGTAGACATCAACAATGACAGTTTTCGTATTTAATACATCTTCTTTGAGTTTATCTATTTCTGCCGCGTTGGGGGTACGAATAATTTTCTGTTGAATTTTGTAAACATCATGAAGTATATCTAGGGCTTTTCGTATTCTCCTGTTCGATGCAGGGTGTCCCCTTTGTAGGTCATCATAACCAAAGTAACTCGACTTTCTTTCCCAAATATTTCTTGAAGTTGTTCAACAGCAAAGGAATTAAATTCAAACCCTTCTCGATATTTTCCTTTTGATGCATACAAAGTATGAATTTTTTCAAGCAATTCAAAATACTTGTTTTTGTTTGAAATTTCTTTTGTATTATCCTTTGCGCTGTTTAACAAACTTCGAATGTGAGATATATTACCCAGCGGAATAACAGAATCAAAATTATCATTCATGATTTGGAGCAGTGTATTTATCATTTCAATCCACTTTTCTTCGTCTTGTAAATTTATTTGAGTAACCGTTTGTACAAGTCGGTGGACGGAAACATAAATATCACTATCAATTTGGTGCTTTCGGATCATAGAGTATTGCGCCAAAATCTCGCAAACATCCACCTCGCTATTGTTGATATTTGTTTCGATTTCAGATATACCGCAGAAACTTATAATACTTTTCAAGAAATTGACTGATATATTATCAGAATGTAGGAATGATATGACATTCAAAGCCATTTTTGCTAATGCGCCGATTTGTGTAGAGTTATTTGCCACGCGAAGAAAATTGTTTTACAAAACTCGTCATGACCCATGAATTTGGACAAACGGTGTTCCAACATTTTCTTTCGTTCACTTTCAAAGGATTTTAGGTAATCTTTAATTTCTGTTTTTGTATCAGAAAGGTACTTTCGTGCATTGATATAAGCAGCCGCTTGTTGCATTGCTAATGGCAGATTACCAAGTAGATCGCATAATGTTTTCAAGTCATCAGCAATTTCATCATCATCAAGTGAAATATTCAAAGCATGTTTGAAAAATGAAAGTGAAGAACTTTCCGACCAAACCTTCAAATCGACATGTCTAACCAACTCTCCGAAAGTATTGTGTAGCGACTGATAACGAGACGTCATTAAAGCAAAGGGTTTGGTTTTTGATGGTGGCAGTTTCATTGCGTACTTAACAAAACTTTCCAAGAACTCCTCGTCATAGCTCTCAAGGTTGTCGAAAACAATCATATACTTTTTTGCTGAGAGTCGTTCATAAACATCAAATGTTAATGACTGTAAGGTTTTTTCTTTTCCAAATGCATCCAGCAAAGAAATATTCATATGGATTGCTAATCTGGAGAATGAATCTAAAACACCCGCGCTGGTTTCAGCATTGATCCATATACAATGGCCTTGAACTTCATTATGAAACTTCTGAGCGTAGTTCCTTGCTAATTCAGTTTTGCCAATACCTCCTAGCCCTGTTATGCCTACTAAGAACAATGAGTTGTCAGGAGAAGCTTCCAACCAGTAGTTATGAATTGTTTGCAATTCCTATTCCCTTTCTTTGTAAAGCTTTGCACCTTGCAGTATGTCAAACCAAATCAAATTTTCTTTTGCATTGTTTGTTGCAGATGAAGATGTCGCGTGAATCTCTTCTAATATTACTGCAGCGTGATGGTTGTCACAATCTTTTAAAGATTGAATGAGAAGATCTAAATTTGGTGTCTTCATGCATTCTGTATACATTTCTCGTATTCTGGAATGTGTGTTATGTTGTGTATTATTCTGTACAAAGTTTAAAATTTGTTTGTAGGTTTTTGTTACAAATCATTTAAACAGCAATGATTCTCAGAGTTCTTAAATTTTAAGCAATAATGGGAATGATATTTACTTACTATTTTTTCCCATGCATCGTGAGAAATAAATTTATTCTTCCACAAATATGTAAACAAAGTGTCTTCATCCTTGGTGCAATCTACTAACCGATCGATGTTTTTAATTATATGATCTCGTTGTAGATTATCCATTACCGAATTTTATGAGGACTCAGTATGTTTGAGTTGGCGTCTCCTATTTAACCATATGGATTGTTTTCTTTTCTATTACCAACAAAAGAAAATAATTGTTTATGCTTTGATAATTTCATAATGTGCATGCCGCATCAATATATTGTTCAGAAATTAAACCTATGATGAAGGCTGCAGAAATTGTAAATATAATATTTTGCAGTTTTGTTACAATATAGAATTCAAAACACTTATGAAGTAGCATTTTTGAAAAAATATTTGATGTGTCAATAGCGTGTCTTGGATTCAAATTACCCATTAAAATGTTGCGTAGTAATGAATTACATATTTTGGCTCAACTATGAAATATTTTGTAACCGGCTTGCTGAAACCAACTAAACCGAAGTGCACATTCGCAAAAAACATTAATGTCAAATGCTACGTAATATTTTCACCTAGGCATTTCAAAGCAGAAAATTGTAACTTCTGAGATATATTGATGAAAAACAGGACATTGGCTTACTGATTGAAAAATGGATTCGTGTAATAATGGACTTACCTTGTGATTTCTAGTTGACTTTCTGTTTACACACAAATGCAACCAACAATGTCTTATATAACTTTAGCACAGCTTTAAAATTTGGTTTAGAATTTTAGAAATGTTAGAATTCAGCTTGCACCGTTGCACAATAACGGCGGAGGGATTTAGCAATAAGTTACGAATGGTAGTGGCGTGGCGGATGGTGACTGTCGAGAGAGAGCAGTGATCTTGTGAAGTTGAATTGAAAGAGGTTAGAAACTGCGAATATTAGCAATGTCATAAAACTGTAAAAATCTATTTTTATTTAACGATTGAAACAGTGCAGACTTTGCATTGCATTTCAGTCGAAGATATATGTTAGTAATGCTTGCTTTGATAGATACTTAATTCCAGGTTATGCATTATGCATTTTCGTTTATTTTGAAATTCTTCTATAACTAAATTAATTAACAATAGTATATTGCAATTATTGTCAACTTTGTAAGTTTACTCCCAAAATTTGCCAGTTTAGAAACAGTATTTTCTAACCCTGCAAAGCAACAGAACGAATACGGTTGAACATTTGTTTAGCTATCTTATCAATGCCGGAGGAGATAAAATTGCCTGATTGAATTCTACATTCAGCATGAACTCATTTAATGTGATGCGAGATGTAACTTCATTTGGTAGGTAACAAACCATTTTATTACTGTCTATTCTAAGTGGAAATTAAAGTTATACAATGCAAAATACTAAATAATACTTCAACTACATATCAAGTACGTATATCAACTGAACAATTTATACATTTATTCAACTCGAAGGATCAAAATAAGTTGGGGTGATGGCATAATATTCATAAACTGGTACTATGATACACCCAACTACAATGTGTTTCCCGTTTAGATTCGTTTTAATAATGAGTTTTAGACATATTGCAGATCATTTATTGCCAACGAATAGACAGAATGATGTATTAAATTGGAATACAATGTGAAAAAAATTGTACAGGTTTTTACATAGTTGACAATAAGTGCTTTAATACGGTCAATGTTTTAACACAAATAATTTTTAAATAACACTGTAATTCCTATTTATAAATAATTTTGTATACATTTGAAATGAACAAATTCTAAGTGAAGTTATGAAAGTATTAGCGGAGTCTCAATAAAGCACTAACAATTTTCAAAAAGTGACCAAATTGAGTAAATTAAATACATTAATTAACTATGCAAAGACAAACCATATAACTTTTATAACTTATACCAATTTGATAATTGTAGATTTACGAATGAATGCTTTATGTAACCAAATGTTAGACTTGCATTGAATTCAAACTCTAGTCACAACATCCTTTTTGGATTTTTTTTTTGTAAGGTGAAACAAAGTTGCCTGTAGATTCTCCGGGTTTGCAAAGAACATTTAGCACATCGTGTGACAGCTATTGCTCAGTAATAAGTAGTTAACATGTATTGGATTTTTTAGATAAACCCTTCTTATTGTGAAGCTTTAGTTTGGGGCTACAATGATGACTACAATGACAAAATGCCCAGTAGCATCCTAG
Source organism: Pogonognathellus flavescens (assembly GCA_019776165.1). Classification (NCBI taxonomy): domain Eukaryota; kingdom Metazoa; phylum Arthropoda; class Collembola; order Entomobryomorpha; family Tomoceridae; genus Pogonognathellus; species Pogonognathellus flavescens. The sequence continues at coordinate 23,471 of JABASD010002816.1, forward strand.
CAAAACATTTGAATTTTTTAACATTTGTAAAAATATTTCGTTGGAACTTTATTCTTATTTTCTATCATATAAACAAGAGTGGAAATCCCAACACCAGCAAAACATATATATGAAGAAAACTACAATCATATTGATTGAAGTGTTTACCACTACTGGGATGCCGGTTTTATCAACAGATTATAATTTTTGGTTGCATCGGATGCAATCTTTGCTTCTTTTGTAGAATGATTTTTTTCGATTCTGTGCTAAAACCTGCGTTCGTAAAGTGAAATACTCTGGTATTGTGATAAGCAAAATTGTTAGCGGACTTCTTATCTACTTTTTTCCTCGCTCGCTGAACATCTTG
>JABASD010002817.1:0-23812 GCA_019776165.1 Pogonognathellus flavescens
TACAATCCTCACGTTGCGGTGTTGTTTACTCCTTTCTACTCACTCTCTGTATGAGGTTAAGTGTTTGACTCAATGTACAAAAATAATATGAACTATTACTTCGAATCTAGAATGAGCTGAGCTACAAATGCATACAAATGAGACAACTATACTCAACTGAAGTTATAGCTTCCGATTTCAACAGCTCATTTTCACCACTATATTATGACGACCAACTCATCATGAATCATAATATTAATATTGTCTGTGATGGTATGCCTATTCAACAACGGATTCACTTGCTCATTCGTATTTTTCCATTTCATGAATTTCTTGTAATTTTTTCAGCAATTCACAAATATTTTTTGTTGTTGCTATAATCTACTGCTATACGTTTTTTAATCCTCCTGCAACAGAGGAGAGCTTCTGGTATTGCATAAGGCAACATTTAGTATAATCTTCTTTCAGTAATTTCATACAGATGAAGTTTATAGATAGTAAAATTTTCCAAATTTGAAAGCACTTAAAAAATTGGTATGACAAATTACTAGACTAGATAATAGCTTAACTATAAGCATATTATTTATATTTACTTGGCTATAGAAACTCGTAACTTTGTGAGTGAAAAAAATGTTGCATTGAAATCCTAGTTTCTTCTGAATAGGCATAACACGTACTGTGACAAATGTGGCACCCAATATGGCAATCAATGTAAATATATTACAGTTAGCGGACCTTGATGAATGAGAGTTATGTTGCAATTTTAGAACATGTTATGTAGTAGGTGGTGGAGAAACGCCAGTTTGACCTTAATGAAATGCAGATGTACATTAATTGCGTTATTGTCACCATGCATTGCTTTGCGTGATTAGCACTGGTTAAACATCGTGACACCTTTATAACATGAGGATGTTTATGTGCTAACCATTATACAGAAACTTCGTATATACGTTTGTCAAAACAATGTATGTTGAATGCATAGGTTGTAAAATTGCCAGCAAGCGTGACTAATAAAAATACATGCGCTCCAAATTGACGGCTTAATTGAGGCAAGAATCCACAGTGAAACAATTTTTTGTATTGAACAAAGAATAACTGTTGAGCATTATTCATATGTTATGTTCCTGGCAATCAGAATTCATTGAGTCTTACATTTGTACAATTATTATCAGAATTTCAGTGCCAAGTTGCGTTTGCATATCACTCCATTTGATTTTGGAGTATGAGTGCAGATTGATAATTTGGATAATTTGGCTACAGTTTGTGTATCAGCTTTGGAACTGAAATTTCAGTTATTAATTTGCAAGCTGTATTATTTTGTATCTAAAAATTATCCCTCAAGAGCAAATGCTATAAGTGTATTACTCTTATATACACCTATGTATAAACTGGAACTGTAAACTGGTATACAAACTACAGAGAGAATGTAGAAATTTAATATTAGTATACGAACATACGGACATTATAAAGTATCGAATGGTATTATAAAAAATTTCTAGGTACAAGTTAAGGTAAATAAGCTACAGCTATAGTAAAGGAGTTTTAAAAAAAGAGTTTTACTTGTCTTTCACAAAGAGTAGTATTGTCTTGGTTATATTTGAGATGGATGTAGCATGTAGCCGTTTTTGGGGGTTTGCACTTTCGATTATGTTACAGATAAGTTACAGAGAGAACAGTTTGAAACAGACATTTCCCATTCAACTTGAAAAGTACGTGTAAGCACGTACATTCAAATAAAATTATGCACTGATTCGGAAGTAACTTGTTTGAATGTCCTAGAAAAGTTGTCTAAAAATCCCCTGGTGTATGTATGTGGATGGTGGCTTAGAATACGATCTGCAGGTTCTTTCACAGGCTCAAGTGAAGTCACTTTGCTTGAACAAGACGTCTGTAACCAACCAGACACTGTCGACACTGCCCTGAACGTCCCAATACAGATGCAATAACATATAAGCAAAAAATTATATACACGTACGTACGTAAATTGCTGAATCGTAAATTAGTTGAGTCAACTTTCCTTAAAAGTTAAAAATACGTGTACGCATCTGTACACACACAAACCAGTATACTAGACGAGACGGGTACAAATATAAAATGTTCACTCACTCAATTGTAGTATTTGTTGCAGACACAAATGATATATAAAAATGAATTAGCTACTGTATTGGTATTGAAGCTGCGATTCTTATTTAGCCCCTTTTCTAAACACTAACTTTGTTTGCGTGATTTACACATAATATTCCTATTCTTTATACTGAAATATTTATTCGCAGTAAGATTGTACGTGTGTTTCGAAAGGTAATGAAGTGAATTCAAAAATGAACATGAAAATGTAAATGTTGTTAGTCTGGTTTGTGTTTGTGATGTGATAAACACAATACAATTGTAATTCTGGACCTTGATGATGCTACTTGCCTTGCGAGAGTATTATTTTAGTATCTTGAGGATTCTAATATTGTGACCTTGCAATATCTTCATGCATGTGTGTAATATTTTAAATTATGCAAATCCCCAAGTCCCATCTATCTGGTCTGTCATTAGATTTTATTAGCAAAGGTACGTATCATTTGTAATACAATTTTAAGACTTCTCAATTTACATACGGATATAATATTATTACCTACTATCTGGATTTCAACTTTAGAGGTAGACTACTTAAATTCTTATGCTTAAATCTACCCTTCATCTAAATACTAATGGCTTTAGATAATAAGTTTCATGAATAGAAGCATACTTCTTTCATACAATACAAAACAAATGTGGGCTGATTATGAATATACTTATAATACATCAATTGTCATTGAATGAATGTTTATAAACATAAATTCATCATGCTGAAATAAGAACTTCATTTCTAATTAGCTCTTACATAACGATTCGTAAGTGTATGCTTGAATGTTAATTTACTTACTTTGCAAACGGTGAGATGTTTTCCACTTCACAGTCCATTTAACCCATAATTGTTTCTTAGAACTTCATTACACAATAGTGTGTTAGTACATTACATTAGTCTCATTAGTAGCACAGTGTAAAATTGTTTAATTGATGTGTCACTCTAGACAAACGATTGTAAAAAATAAACTGTTGATTAAATGGCATGTTATCACGTTATCGTCAATTTACTGTTTATCTTTCACGATGATGATGATGTAGAAGAAAAAAAGAAGCTGAAAAAGGTGAAACAATTTTCGCTGACAAAAGAGTCAATTTTATGCACAAATGAATTGTGAAGTGTCTATTTACTTTGTAATCATCATTCAACCCTCTAACTCAACACATGCAGCTTTCAATTGTTTTTAAAGTGCTATTATTGACTCCACTTGAGACTTGAGAATTACTGTGTGTCTGTGTCTGTGTAGTGTGACACCTTTAATAATACACATTCTTCGCCTGTTACGTTTGTGTGAAAGCTAAATGGATCAAAAGACCATTGTGTCTGTAGACGAATGATTTTTCCTTTGTATTTTTTAATCAGATTACTGTCGACATAGACTACACCGACATAATGTAATAATAATCTATCAGGATAAAGCCTACAAAATCATTCTTTTGCAAACTGGAAACTGAATGGATATATTGGAGTGGGTATTGTGCGAGTGCAGTAGTAGCTGGTATGATTGAGTTTAAAACTCGACGAATGAACTGATTATTATATTATGTTCAGAAGAGATGATGGTTTATGGAATGACACTATATGCTTTTGAAATCTATTGAGCTGGCTGAGTTCACATTTGATTTGTATTTCTATATCGTCCGGAGAAGACTGAGACGAGAAGCTTAGAGACAAGCTGGAGCGGCGAAAGGATAAAGAGATTCATACAGAGCCACAGCTTTATGTTGTAGGTACTTCACCGTGTGCAACTGCTACTTGATTGTGCCTTCTTTCGCTATCCGACGAAGTTACGTAAAACGAAGAAGGCATGAGCCCATAGACAGAGAACCCACATACAGCAGCAGCAACAGCAAAGTAAACAACGGAGAGCAACTCTGGAAACTGGACTTGAAGAAAAGATTCTGTGCAGCTCGATCCACTGCGTGTGTTCCGTTCGTACTCTCTGTAGCTTCAAGCTACTTACATAAGTTACGTATTGTTAAATACCATCCAAACACACCTAATGTTCCGACATCAAAGTACTTCTATGTAAAGATGCTCTGCAGAGTCGCCGTCATTTCATGTGCAAAAAGGAATGACAAATTTAGAGCTTGAAGCTACCTGGTGGTGAAGTCTGTTAAATAAAGAACAAGCAATACTTAAACCAACCAACCAACATGTCAGAAGGTGTATGCTGTATACTTGCAGATTACCAGCTTGAATAATGTCGTGCCATATGCTTCCGCTTCTGATATTATTATTATCACAAGTGACTGGTGTTCTGTCGGAACTTTCGTAGCTAAATCGAACGAAGGTGTGCAGAAATGATACAATATGCATGTTTTATATAGATTTACAAAGCATTAATCTACTCTTTGTACATAGTAGACTTCTAAAAGGCAAAAAATTACAAGAATACGCAGATTAGATAATTTCGGAATATTCCAGTCTTGTCCCCAATTTTCCAGTTAAAAGACATTTTCTGAGATAGTTATGCAACGAAAATGTAGCGTGGTGTGAATTATCTAATACGTAACGTATTATCTTATTGTTAGTGTATAAAGTAAATAGCTACACTTACCGAACCATTAGGTAATACGCAAAACTGCTATAGGGTATAAGTAATTACAAAATGTACTCATTAACTTTCCCCATTAATTCAGATACAGGATATTTTCCGCAATTACACATGTGGACGAATGATTCAATAAGTCTGATTAACAGGTGTATTGTTGCACAAAGTATTAGTCTTTAAATAGGAATAAAGACTTAATAAAATATAACATCGATCTTTGCATTTGAAGATGACAGTTTTTGTGTGTGTCAAATATGAATAAATTTTAGAAAGCCAAAGTTTATTGGAGAAAAGTTCTTGCATTACCCCCAAACGCTTAACTCTGTTGATTCTACTTATTGTGTTACTCTGTCTTAGGTATTTTATTGTATTCCTATATGCCTACTGTATTCTTCAGCATATAATATAATATTCTGTACAAAATAGTACTTTCTATTTAGCAATAAAATATTGCATAGCTAATGTAAATATAATATGAAGGGCAGTCCCCAGTCCGTAATAACCTTTAGTTCATATTTAAATCTTGGAGACATAACAATTTGGATTATTCTCAATTTTTAAAAATGAATATGTCACGTCTCAAAATGGAAGTCTAATCGGATACGGAAAGTCATTAGAGTTGAAACTTTATGTACCTATATAAATAGTAAATAATGATGACTATAATGTATGTTATGTGCATATATACTACCTATATAATATAGATAATGAATATAGCCCATCTTCGATCGAGAATAGTTGTTGTAAACTTCTAGTGTCATCTATAAAACTCAGCAAAGCAAAATAAATGGGAAAGCGATCAAATGACGCTTTAAGCTACTTAATAGGGCAAAAATTCTTCAGCTTTCTCCTATCCTACAATATTTTTCAATTTGGTAGAGGGTGGTCGTCTCGTAGTTGTGGGCGTGCGAGATGGGGAAAGTTGGGACTTGGGATGAATCTGGATTCTGGATATGGAGTTTAGATTTGGAAGTGTAGACTAGACAGACATGGACTGACACTTCTCGTGCTAAAGCACACACACAAGTAGACGGCACAAACGAGATTGAGGTTGCTGTAAATTCGCTCACGCTATCATTGTGAAAGGAGTTTTGCAAAATTGGATGCGTACAAACAATGAAAATGCACTCATCTCGCTGGCATACCACGAATGCTTTCCATTTCCCCTTATACCTAATATATCCTTCTCTTCAGGCGAAAATACCATAAGCTTGTGCAGTTTTAACATGAACTATTTTACTATAGTGTCAAAGCCTTTAGGTATGCAGATACACATTATATAGTACATGATAGAACGAGGTGTACTGGGTACTCCATGCATATTACGCACTTCTGATTCTACCCGTCATATTCAATAATTCCATTTCAATGCAACCGGAAACCAACCAATATTCTTGGCAGAGACGTTCAATCGCCAATTTAAAATCAGATCGACTTGTAATCGCTTTATAAACCGAAAACCACATTTAGTAGTTGTTATTAGTATTCATGCAAAGGCAAAACACGGAATTGAATGCAGATTATGCACCACATGAAAAGAGGGAAGTGGTTGGAATGGCTAGCTGGTACTTAGAGCATTATTGGATTATCAATAACTACCAAACATGTAACTGCAGTCACATGTATTTCACGCACGTCCTTATAATAAGTACAATAAGGTCAAATCGATATTTTTCCCATTTCTTACTTAATGTAGTGTATTTATTGCAGTAAGTAAGATGAATTGCCAACTGCTAACGTAAGTGTAGGTATATAATTCGCTAAATTGTACTGTCCTTTGTTACTAACCTGAAGCCATTTCTGTAAGTGCATACTTGTGTTAATACAATATTGCAGGGCTGTATTCTTTTAGGTAGTTTCATTGTTTTCCTTCCCATATTGAAATTGAAACTTATAACGCTTAGGTATATTAATCCTCAACTAAAAATTACATGGAAGTGTGTTTACTGTGTATTCATTAAATGGTATGTATGTATTAAAGATTATTAAAATACCTATATCTACTATAGAGGTGACAAATTGCTAATTATTAAAGGTGTCAGGAATTATTTGGATGCTCATTTTGATACTATTTATTACTATAATTAGTAATATTTTACCATTCCCCGCGATTTCTTATGTCTTATAGTAGCAAGTACGAGACAAACTGATACTGTACTGATAGACATAATATATATTCGGTGTAACTCGAAAAATACACGTGTAGGATACAATATGATTAAAAGGTTCAGTGCAAATCTGATTCGAATAAAAAGAGTTGTCCACGAGTAAATTACTTCATAGAAGCTTCACTGACACGTGTGTATATAGCATCCATTTGATTTAGCAGTTGATCAGCAGAGTAGCAGAGCATCAGATTAAATCAAAAAACTACTTCGTGCAAAGAATATATGCTCGCAATTACTTCATAGCACGTTAAGAGTGCAGATTAGCTTTGAAATCTTAGTAACTGCAGAAAAAAAGCTTCGCATTTCTTGTATTTGTCCAGCTGATACCTTCTTCATCTTGAACGTTTGTCGAAAAATCCCGTTCACATTGTACATGTCACATTATTAGAAATTGATTCGATGTAGTATATATATAAACCGTAAAGTTGTATACACCTACACCTTTAATACACAGCTACAACTACAACGCTACAAGCATTGCTCAAAGCACTGTAGTTTTACTATAAACATAACTTAACATACAATACAAAGATAACAATTCTATCTAGGTACTAATTCGACTTCGATTCATTGACTCAAGATGTACTTAAACAAGTAATAAGTACTTATAATGACTGTTAAAAAATCAATCTGGGATTAGCTCTAAATAAAGTAGTTTGGGAAATAAAATGCTTAAAAAATCGAGATGCAAATGAAAAACAAAATTTTTGTAACAGTCTGAGGGGGCCAAATAGTTGTGGGGCCAGTGTCGGCTGCCACACCTCGCCTTTACTACCTACCAAGTTAGCAGTTCTAGGTTTTAGTTAGTTTAGCGAAGACTAAAATAACACATGCTCCGTTGTAAGTACGCTCCGTATGTTTATATTTTAGGTTTTAGTTGAACAAATATTTTTATAAAAGAATTGAATTGTAAAAGTAGGTATAGGTCCGCTTTCGACTCCAATAACAGCAATAACCCTATCACTTCTGCAGATTTTGCGAATTTAAACTATTTTCTTTGGAGATCTCCATATAAACTCTTTTCTTCATTCACTTGAAGGTCAAGCACATAATAGAAATGGCGCATCCAGGCATGAGATTTCCTACGTACTTGTTCGAACCCCTTTCTAATTCTGAACTTTATACACTAGACTAGATAATGTAGATAGAATGTCCAATTCAATCTTTCATTCCACTGAAAGTTGTAAACTTAAAGTGTAAAAAAAAAAATAAAAGTAAAAAGAATTATAATATACATTCCCTACATATACATGTTCCTTGTACATATACATGCGACATAAAATATGATTTTACGTATTGAGTCTGAGTCTAGTCTAGTCCCACCCCTGTAAAAATTTCTGGATCTGCCACTGCATTAAAGCAAATAAATATGAAACCATGCACATAGACTTTAGCATTAAAGTAGGTATGCTATAGCTCAATTGCATGGGGAAACACTTCAGTTGAGATTGAACATTTTTTACTTCCACCAAGATCGATTCAAATAATAAATCGGTTATCTGCACTTAGACTCTGAAGATATTTGTATTGACATAGGATTCAACATTTTCTCCTTTCTGTTATGCTGAAACTTACGGTTACCAATGAATCTGGTAAACACAATACCTACATGATTAACTTTCATGCTTGAACCTTTCAATGATTTAGTCGTTACAAGAGAGATTGCAAACTTCAGTGGCTTCTCAGGGTTCAAAGCAAAAAGCTATAAATTATGTTTATGAAACATAGATTTCTCGCTTTCACAAACTGAGGACACTGACAGATCACAGCATTCTTTGTATTAATTTAGTAAACTCCGTAATATTAAAGAATGCAATTCAATATAGGTAGTTTACTTGAATCAAAACTTTCCCATAGGTCTCTGGTCTCTTTACAAGTATAAAATACATGTCATTAAATAATTGAACTGTTTAAATAGACCAGCTTATCGGAGCCTCATCTGACCCTTATCGAGTCGGACTTTTATCTGGTCTCTTTATCTCTTTATCTGGTTTTATCTGGCCGATAAAAGAACTATCCGATAAAAGTCCGACTCGACAAGGGTCCAACTCGGTAAGGATCCGATAAGCAGCTCTAGAACTGGTTTAATAAATTCTAACATTATTTATGCATGCTAATTCCTTCCAGTTTTAGACCTCACGAGGTCTTATATTTAAATCTATTATTAAGTGTAAGCACAATTAAAATTATTTCTGTGTATTTAAGATGCTGTACTTATTGTGCTGTATGTATATAGACATTGTAATTTATAAAGTTAATGAAAATTTGCCACGTTTGAAGTTTTAGAACATGTTCCAGTGAACACTGAAACTAACATAGCAAACCCCACATGTTCATAACGGGGGCAATTAACCATTCAATAAAACATACTAATTAAAAGGCTGAGATTAAATTGCAGAGATGCCTACCTACTTTAGTAGTTCACTTTCATCTCTCTCTTTTCACAACCATATTGTCTTGTCGGATATTGTTATTTGTGCTCCACTTTTATTGTTTATTCTAGTGCAATACAAATAACATCAAAGAAAAGAGCGAGTACCCGCTAACCATAAGTACGCCTAAGCTCTGCAAATAAAATTGCATTTGCATATATACAAAGAAGTAGTAGAGATACTTAAATATACCTAACAAGAACAAGTACCTGCCTGTAAGTCATTCATAAGTACCTGCACTGCACTGCCTGCAACTGGAAGCTTTACTTTAGCTTACAATTAGCAATCGTTATACAAAATATCTCACCGTTAAAACATATCACATACACCAGTCAGAACTCCTTGCTATATACAAGCACAATGTGGGAAGTCTGGGAATCGGGAAGGCAGATTTCAGACGGAAATCAAGCTGTAAGCACGGAGAAATCGTGCACGTGTTACATTTTCTGAAGTTTTTAATTATTAATACTTTAAAATAATTAGTTTAATTGTCAACGTTCGTGTAATGAGAATTGAAATATAATTTTAGTTGTCATAATTTTTATTTGGGGGCCAATAAACTTCTCTGTGCATTTGAGCTGTAAGCTGTGGTAACTTTTTACAGACACTTTTATTTTTTTATTAAATAAAATATCTTAATATCTATAACTCCATAGAGTAAAGATATTATCTAATGATTAGTGCATTGATTGTGAATACAGCAATTTGTAAAAATCTTATATGCTATATTTATTTCGATTGCAGAGAAGTGTGAGTTTGACTCACCGTATGCCGGATACTAATACTTAAGTTGTAAGTATACAAGACTTCAAATTTCCAAATAGATGCCTTTGGATGTGTCAATGATCTCACTTCTTTGAAAGCTGCAAACTATTGATTGTCACTATCGCCATTTGACAAGCAACCTTTCCAAACTTGTCCCTCATGAGCTGTTGTTAATATTAAGTAGCTAGTTAAAGTTATAGTTGTTATATTATAACACATTAGTATTTATATCAAAGAAATCATTATAGATCATAGACATAGCTGCAGTTCAAACGATGAGTGTGAGAACGACGAAAAGAAAGGCAGTGGATGATGCCGTACTGAAGAAGGCTAGAAAATTTACGGAAGCCCCTGCAGAAAACGAAGAAAAACGGGATGGGAAACTAAAAGCAACTGACCTCAGAAAACCGAGACATTCTGAATCGCAAAAAATGGAAGCGAGGACGAAACAGCAAAAAACCGTGTCCGGCAACGATACTGCAAGTACAACTGGAAAGAAAAAGTCTAAAAACAAAAAACGAAAAAAGAAGAAACAGCTACCAAAAGAAAAAAATCTGGAATCTGAAACTAAGCGTAAAACAGAAGCGTTGGCTTATCTTAAGCTTTGGGAAAAGTATAAAGATCAATGGAAGTTTGAAAAATTGAAACAGCTTTGGCTCCTTAAGCATGCTCTTAAACCTACTGTGATCGATTCGAAAAATTTTGAACTACTATTAAAATATGTAACTTCCATTCAAGGTCATTCTCGAACAACGTTTGCAACAGAAATGAAGAACTTCATAGAAGAATATGAGTCTAAATTTAATCAAAACTCTAAACTTACGGATGTTAAAGGCAGTACGAGCGAACAAACCGATGCTGTGGGGGTTGAGGCTACTGATATTGACAAAATTAAATATGAAAGAGCCAGACAGTTAGTACAATCTCTAACAGACGATTAATATTAATATGGATATTATAATACATTTTTGACCAGTGTGGTCAGTTGATGTGAAGATTCAAAGTTTGCTTGTGTTACTTCTATCATGCAGGAATTTCACCGTATTTCATGAGCAAGAAATTCTTACTTTAATGAAGTTTGAGTGTCTAAATGTTTAAGAGAAATAAAATTAGAATTTGACATAAATGTTATTAATATTGATATCAGTTTATTGCCTGATTATTTTGTCCACGTTATCATGATCGTTAATCGTTAATCAGTATTGCCTTATTTTATTGAACATTTTTATAAAAGCTCATTTCATTGTGACAATTACCCACCAAAAATGTGGTTCATTCATAATTTAACATTCCTTTGTTCGTTGAATAATCAGCGATGCCTATATCATCAAATCATAGAAAGCTCCTAACAATTACATTAAAAGAATCAAACGAAAATATGTATCTAAGAAGTTAAAATGGTTAACAAATATCTTTGTACTATCCAATTATCGACCGGTGTATTTCATTGTACATCTTTTGGAGAACAGCCAACCTGGGATAGGTCACCTGAATTTTAGCAAAATAAAATATTTAATCAATTTTGTCTGTTTTGTACGATACGATCACTATCATATAATAACTTTAGTACAGTATTACTTACCACAAATAACGGTATAGTAGTTTTTCCGAGCCTATCTGGGGAATTCAACAGTAACGCCATATATGAAATCACTCTTTGCTATAACGTTTAGAATATTCAGTTATGATCTTGCCAAATTGTTTTTCGGAGGTAAATTATTACTGAATTACTTACAATTACGAAGAATGCACTTACCATTTTGATAGTTTCTATTATGACGACAGATTTAATATTGGATTTTGGAACAAACACAATGTTTTCCCGAGTACCTAGACCTGAAACGAGGCTAATCTGAACTCCAAGGGAATTGATGACTAGCACAGACTCTGAAATTGTTAATAAAAATGAAATTAGTTTCGCTTCTTCAAAAGTTATGTATAAGGTTCATAAAAATGGTAGTTCAATTTTCGTATTGAAGATTTGACCTTTCACGATTGACGATTTCAATGTGTAGACACACCAACATAAAACTAATAATACTGAGGTACACATATTTAGGAAGCTAAGTTGAAACTGATCACAAATTACCAACGCGGTAATAAAAATGAAAATGGCTCTCAGTGGAAGTGTGATGGGATTTTTTACTTTCGAGATAATAAATTCTTTAATTTTAGATTGTTTATAAAATAATTCTTGACTCTCAAAATTAGTTTCTTTCACTAGGGGTGCAAGCGTTTGAGATTTTTTCGGTTTTGCATATTTATCAAAATTGGATAGGTGCAGGTGGCTGGTTGATCTTGATCGTAAATAGTATTGTGTTGACACGCTGGCTTGGCTGCTAATATTCTTATTCCTCTCATTTTCATCCCCACCTCCATATTTCCCAAGCGGTTGCTTATTACCGTTACTTCCCGTTCTTCCATGATATTCTGTCGAAAATTTGCTACTACTGACAAAATCAGGGTGAGTATTATTATAAGACTTTAATTCCAGTTTTATCCGTTGTCCATATATATTTTGAACAATATTACTGCCATTCCTGTTATCCAGAGTTCCGGAGTTTTGAACGCGGTACCATAAATACTTAATGACGCTATAAAATTTTACACTATTTAATTATTTCTTAACTGTTTTTAATACACATAGACACATTTACAAATTGAACGGTAATAATTTTAATTTCTGTAATTCTTCTATTTCTGTCAGAATAAATACTTCAACTTCTGATTACCGCCAAAAAGTAATCCACCAGAATTTAGGCTTGATACACATACTTATATAACCCTGGCCTTAGCTTGAATGAAGAACTGTAACTGTAAGTAACTTTAAGTAAGATCTAAAAATAATCATTATAAGAAGCGGTAGAGTTTACTAATTATCAGGCAAGTTGTAAAATGCTAAACTTTTCATGAAAATTAAATAAAAGGAACTACAAGGAAATAAGGAACTACAGTGTAGATGTTGCTGCAGAATAGACGCATAATTACAACGCAGAGGTACACAACATAGGAAAATATTTTATTTGTCATTGTCTTTGATGATTATCTTTTCCAAAGTTGATTTCGTAATTAGCAAAACATGCAAACTCATTCCCCAAATTATTTTTATGCTTTGGAACAAAGTTAGATTTTTTTACTGGCATCAGTTTCTCAGCCTCCTTTTCCATAATTGCTCCTATTAAATGCATAGAAAATATAATTTTTATAATGATTTTGACACTCAGTCAATCGTGGGTATATACTATATACATACAGTATTATTATTAATTATATACAATTTGATTTAAAATCAATATACCTGTGCAGAGAATAATTTTAGCATTTTCAGTGGCTAATAACTTAATGGTTGCGCTAAGCTTTGTTAAGCACTCCACAGAAAGAAATGGGGGGTCAGCTATAATCACTGAGTAAGCATGTTTACATTCTTCAGGAATGTTTTCAGGCTCGTTATAATCATAAAAGAAATATGAAGACCCGAAAGCTTGAAAACGTTTATCGAATTCAAAAAGGTGAACTGTAATTAAACCAGAAATCAGAGTGTGAGACAAATCTTCATTTATAATATAAATAAATCAGATGGCTAAAAAAGAATCACCCACACCCACCATTTTCATTTCTTTTGATTGCTCTAAAGACGGAAGGGCAGCTTACACACACCGCTTTACAATTCCCTTGATCTTGATCCACAATTCTGATAACTTCTTCAGCTAACAAGTTGCTCGTTTCTTCCTCATACCAAAATTGACTCAATTGCTGTTAAATATTAAAAATTGCATAAGCTATAAACTAAAACAATGCTTGTGAAAACTTGTGTCATTTCTGTTAAAATAGTAGTAGAGTAGAGAATATCTTTATACTAACCCAATCTTCCGGAAAAGAAGTGTCCATATCGTTCTCAAAAAGTTGAGAAGATTTATCCTGAAATGGGTTTCCGGTGGCTTCCTGAGCAGCTTGTTGCTCACTAAGGAATTGCTGCAGAGCACTTAATGTTGACGCAGATAATTGTGGCTCATCGTCTTCCTCCATCTTCTTCTAATCTTCCCTACGAGTTGTCTTTTACTTCAGACTTCAATATCTTTCTTTACATTCAATCTATAAAGAATTATTCAAAATCAAATAAGTAATTTATGAAAATCTCACTTCATGCAAAAAACAGTTTTAGTTTTACTGTATACCTCAAAATTCAAATGGACATCATGTCAACTGAACGTCCAAAAAAAGCTGAACTTCAATTATTCGGGACAAACAATGAAAAAGAATAGGACGATGTGTAGGACCGACCGAGTGCAGAACAAATATGGACCATAAAATATGGGGTTGACAAAAACACCAAGAAATACACCATCACCAGAATCTGAAAACAAAATATCAAATAAAAAAATAAAATATACATTTACATGAATATTATATGCATGTAATTGATGTAATAAGTTAACAGATAAATATGTAGTGGTCCTGGCCTAGGTCTACTGAAAACATAAAACAATAATTATACAGCCCATAAATACAGATCTTCTGCAGTGCAGTATATTTGCGCTTATACATATTCTATATAGCTATATATAACAAATATTAAAATGAATTTCGTTTTCTAAAAAATGAGTGTTTTTTAAAGGCAAACAAATATAATTGAAGATTAATAAATCTGCTTACCACTTTTTAAAAACAGTCAAAATCAAAATTGTTGTTTAGTTCTGTGCGGGAAAGACAGATGTAAGATGTAAGTTATGTAAGGATTCAACATAGGGTCAAGGAGTTAGCAAAATACCCCTATCATATAAACCTAAGTACAAGTACAAATGTTCGTGTAGGCATTCAGACAGGCAAACCATAAACTTCTACCTTTACAATACTAATACCTTTACACCCACCCACGACCACACACACGTATTTAATCTCTCTAAAACTCTGCCTTTGCATTCCTTTATTCTATTCTTTTGTTAATTTTATACTTGTTACAAAAAATTAAACAATATTTGTCGTAAGACTCATTTTTGTACATCTGCATGCGAATTTTTCACTAAAGTTTGTAGTTCATTCTCGAGTTATTTATTGTTATTGCAAAGACAGCAGAACAGAATAGCAATACAATACAGTTGCGTAGATAATTTAATTCGTATATTATGTATGGTCGCAATGTAGGCTTATTTGCAACACAATGTTTAAAAGTGGAATGCATACTTAAATTAAATATAGTCATTAACATGGTTAGTATTATACTTTGTCTTTGCGTCATGAAATCATTGATTTTTTTATGTTTGTATGAGTTTTATATATGCGTCCCTTTACTTCCTTTGTACCTAGTACCTAGATATTATCTGACCTATGGATAATATTATAATTCAATTTTAGTTTATGTATTTTTAGCCTCTATGTATGAATGTGGATGCCAATTTGCCGATCTACATTGGATTAGAATGGTATCCATTTATTTTCTTGTCAAAAACTATCAACTTTGCCTGTAGAGACTACTAACTATAGTACTAGGTAGCTTAGTTTTTCATTTTGTCATTTAAAATCTTTTATAGTGTATACCGTATACGTTGTTATGTGTGTACATGTAATTACATGTATCAATATGTTTACACATTAAAATAAATCTCAATTTTTTATTTTTATATCTTTATATACGCTTGCGCAACTATAATAAAGAATACTTTGCAGAGAATTGTATAAAATTATTGAAGCATAAATTACATATGAATTACATATATACATTCCTAACATCGCCCACCATGTAATCCTATTATGTTGTAATCATGATTTTTACCAATGCCAATAAACTACTGTACAAAACTAGCGTATAGCTTTTTTGGCTTTTACTTACTGTTTAACTTGTCGATTGTGGTCTGATTCGTAGTCAACACACGATTGATATTGGTAAGTAGGTAAGCTTAAGCTAATCGAATTTGCATTCACTTTATAATGTAAACACCATGATTCATGATATTCACTAATCAAAGAGACAATTCTTTCCTATCAAGTTAGTAAGAAAAGCATGTCTCATAAAGTAGGTATTAGTATAGACATACGGTAGGTTGTAAAATATGTGATTGCTGTGTGGGACCTGCGTGTGATCAATCATTAACGACGTCTGCATGTTTGGGCACTGTCGTCCTGGAGATTCTCCGGAATGTCGACGATTACCGTCACCGTCCACCTATGTGGAGTATCCAATGCACCATAAACAGTTCCAGGCTACAGCTATGCAGAGACATTCTTAAGTACATTGAGTGTGTTTTGACAAAAGCCAAGCAAAAGCTCTAACTGTTTACAACTTTTGCTAACTTTTAGTAAGTAATGAAGTTACCACATTACTTTTCCTCTGTTGTATATTTTTCCGCTCCTTGTTTGTATGTGCTTTGAGCGTGTGCCTGGAAGAAGTTCCTCAAAAATTGCATACAAAAGAAACTCTTAGTCTTTTATCAACCACTCTTTCAATGGACTCTACTCTGCGAATACTACTTGTATTGTGAATTTGTGCAGTGAGTCTCAAGAGTAAATAGAATCAAAGCGTAGTTTTAGCTAGCGCTTAGTTCATATCGTAGGAAACCTCCGTCTAAATCTGTCAGATTTGATTTGTTACTAGTTTCTTTACAAAGCAATAGTACAGTGGTGAATTAGCATTTTACCAAAGTAGATTTACAACTAGTTGTGTTCGTAAATCATACAAAATGTCTGATATTGAAGTGAGAGGTGATGACGATAGTTGGGTGTTTGATAGTTTGGTTAACTTTCTCCGAGGACCGATATGGAAACTACCTGTAATGGGGTTTGTCGAAGAAAAATCTGTTGGCAAGTATTTTTTATTTCATGTCACTAAGTTCTTAAAACCTGATTTTAAACTTACAGTTTACAATTCTTATGTTACCCACAACTATGTAAGTGCACATGACTGCTAAAATGTCTGTCTGTTACTTATACCATAGTTTTCGATCCGGACAGCTACAATGATATGACGGATGACAAGGAAGAAGAATTTAGAAAAATTCACGAAGATTATAAAACCTTAGTTGACTACATGTTAACAAGTTTTATGGAGGATCTTCAGGTATCTCCAGAGCAGGTTGAAGAGGCATGCCAACTTAGGGGAGAGAGCATGATGAACAGAACTCATCAAGAATCTCTCGTCACGAAGGTACAGTGCATGTCCAGTACCGTCATAGCCTGCATTACAGTTAGTTAATACACATAATACACTGCTGAAATATATTAGACTTATTTAACTTTTTTATTTTGGACTGTCTCCGATACGAGTAAACATTGCATATACATATAGGAATGATTTTAAAAGTTGATCTTATGAATGAATCATCATAATTGTAAAATAAGGTCGCCTTAGAACAGTTATGGGCAGCTGAAGATTTCAACACATTCCGTCGTCTGATGACAAGAAAAAACATTGATTTGCAATTGCAGTCTTTGGAGTTGCTAGTGGCGAAGTATGGAGTTCTGTCACCGTCTCTTCGTTCCGGAGAAACTAGCTCATCAGATAATGGAGAAGAAGACTTTCTTCAAGTGGTCATCAGGTACTCTGACCAATCTGAGAAATTGCACAATGAAACTTTCTCCAGCACCGGTATGAAAAAACCATTCAAATCTGGTCATCAAAGTTTCCCCGAATACGAAAGCGTTTTGCTTCATAATGACGCTTCCAATTCCTCTGCCTCCACCAAAACCAAAACCACCACCCCTACTTCAGCTACCAAATCTAGTAGTTCAACTGCACCCCAGAAAACTATTCAGAAAGAAAAAAAGCAAACAATAGTAGAAAAAAGTACTACCAAAGATAATATTCAGGTTGCACAGTCAGCACAACCCCTGAGGGAAATATTGCCAAGGTATGTTCAAAGCGAAGGTGATTCATTTGATGAGTTTGTTTTACTAACACCATAATAGTACAATTGATAAAACGTACAAGCATGAATTATACATGCTTTTTAATAAGGTAAAAAAGTCTGTCCATGCATAAATCGTTGCATTAACATTCTCACTTTTTCACTTACAATTCACTATATAATACATAATAATTCACTTGGATGCTAGTATTACTTACATAGTGCTATGACGGTTAAATATGTTAAATTAAGCAATAGCGTTGGTTTAAGCAAAATTTTACTACTATAGATAGTAAATCCATAATTGACTAATGTGATGGGTTGAAATTGAAATAAGTTTAACAAAGCAAAACTAGACCACATTATAGATCAATAATTCTGTAGCGCTTTAAGTAGGTTTATAAGCTTAAATAGTAAATAGTAATAAAAGCTTTATTAGCAGACATAAAGTAGTAGACCATACTGTCTCTTAGTATTCGCCCTGCGTTTTGTCCGGGATTGAAATGTTCTAATACCCTATATTATTAGGTGTAATGCACTCCTACCTAACTCCAAATAATTGCGAGCTTTTTAACTTCCTGTCTCATGTATGAATTTATGCAGAGGTCTATAGGTACCAGCACAGCACATTACTAATATGTACTGTACGGCGGCACGAACACTTATTGCGCATTGGAACTGTAGTCCTGGATAGCTAGTATATTACATGTATGAGTATATGCAGTATGTTGGTATTAGTAGTGAAATATTTGCAAGTGTTCAATCTATCTGAGCATCGATACCACAAGGGTAAATGCATGTTTTTGTGATACCTTCGGTAGTTTAGTATTAGCCTCGGAAATGCTTCTACGGTAAATTCTACTAAAGGTACCTACTGAGACTGACATAGGTATAGCAGTTGCATTTTGCATCGCAAAAGTTGTTTTTAGCCTCTATGAATTTGCACCAAGTGAATGAATAATTTTTAATTTTGATATCCAGTTGAGTAGAATACTATCATAATGGAATGAAGATTCATAAATATTATTATGAATCATTGCCTAATTTTTTGCATTTTAGCATTACATAGTGCCTAGAGTGCCTACATGTTTACGTACAACCTATATCGACATTCTAACAATGCCGATATTTTGATGACAGTTTATGGATATTGAAACTTGAGGGCGGTTGAGGGTTGAGATTTGATTATACTTATTGCTATTGTCATCGATCATTCATGGATAATATCGATACAACTATCAACTATATCTGTAATTGACTTTATATAAAATGTCGGCTTTCTCGGCACATCGTTTAATATAATTGCCGTCTTTGATGACAAGTTTGGATTCAGAATTTAAAAAAAAACGCATAGACGTGTCCAATAAGCGTACATGTGTAATAATATCATCAAAAATTCTGAACTTAGTCCTCATGTTTGAATTAAATATCGATATGGTTATCACAATATCGACATTGCTACAGTATGTTTTTCCATATAGGTTGTAATATTTTATGGAAATATGTAGCATTAGATTTTTGTATCGAAACTTTCGGATATTGATCACCATAATCTATACACGAAACATGAAACATTATATCTCTTACTAAATAATTAGATTGAAATATTTTTGTCAGTCAAATTCTGGAACAAGAAAGACATGCAGCAGCGATCCAGCAAAGTGAAAATGATGAGGAAGAAGCGGAAGAGAAGGGTTCACCCATAGACGAAGAAAAAGTGGCAGCCAAAACTGTGCAGCACAAACGAGACGAAGTGACTGTTGCGGAAATTGCGTCTGTAGCTCCTGAGCAACACAGAATGCTAACTTCTGTTCGCAAAGCCTTAGAAGTGGATAATGACGAATTTAATACTACATCCGAATCCCCATCACCGGCTATTGTAAGAACCGTATAATATATTGAAAATTGAAATGATGCATAAGTTATGGAGGCGTTGGGGAAAAAGCTTGGGAAAATTAGTTTGATTGACAATGAATCCGATATGTGTATGTGAAGGAAATGTCAACGGTGGGCACAGAAGAGGAAATCCAACGTCGAAGAGAATACCTGAGTTCACAACGTGACAAGTTAGTTGCCTTGAAAAAGAAAGAACGTGAGAAACAGTTGTCAAACAATGATGCACTAGTCGGAGGAGGTGCTGGGCACTCCAAAAGGCCTAAATCTGCCAGGGCTGCAAAAATCGCAATGACGTCGGCTGCTCCCTTACCTGGGACAGGAGCGAATGATAAAGCTCTTGCAGCCAGAAGAGCTCTTGCTGATCGATTGAAACAAGAATTAATTTCTGAGAAATGATTTCATAAAATCTCAACTTTATAATCATTCTTTCCGATATATGTTATATCAATCGTAATTTCGTTTTGCACAATAACATTTATATTTCTTGCTAGCAAATAGCACTGCTAATGTGTTTGTGTATATATCAAAAAACGATGTATGAACATTATATTTATGTAATAGTAATTTAATTGGTTGCATTAACTGTGTCGCATGTACTTTGCGAGCATATCACACCAATTTAGTTATATGCAATCCACATAGTCTATGTGTATGATACTACAACTACATAAAACTACTGAGCAGTAGTTTTAGTGTCAGCTATTTTACACAGTGCTGTGTAAAATAGCTGACACTATATTATTATGTAAATTGACCATTGTTTCGTAATAGTCTTTGACACTTGGCCGTCAACTTCAGTTATCTGTATAAGGAAAAGAGGTTTGTTCTATTAAGCAACCTTCTTTTGTGATCTTTGTGTTTGTTTTCCTCTGTTCCATATGCATGAACCAAATAATCTTAAAGTGATCATACATATCTTTGTTATTCCACTAGAAACGTCCTTAATAAAACCTTTTGTCATTTGTAGTAGCAGCGAAGTATTTACACACACCCTAATGTATTAACAGTAACACTATAAGCATCTTTACCTAAAACAAATGAGTTGATTGATTATTACATGGTATAAACGCATAAAATGAGAAAAACGACATGCTGGTAAATTCGGTCTAATAAGTTGATAAAATATACGGAAGTTGAACAAATGTTTTGTGTTCAAAGGTTATAAATCTCATCATATAATGTCATCATGCGACTAGTGTGATCTTCATTG
This sequence comes from Pogonognathellus flavescens, assembly GCA_019776165.1. Classification (NCBI taxonomy): domain Eukaryota; kingdom Metazoa; phylum Arthropoda; class Collembola; order Entomobryomorpha; family Tomoceridae; genus Pogonognathellus; species Pogonognathellus flavescens. Next base: position 20,956 of record JABASD010002817.1, read on the forward strand.
CTGCCAAGGTCAGTCTCATCTCATGCGGGTTGATAATATACATAAATATTTATTGCGTATTTACAGAATACAATTTTAACGAATGCATATTATAGGATAAAGAATACAGTGCAACATACAAGTGTGGGTATATTCTCTTCTTCAAAATTGACACGTAAAATATAATGATGCAAAAATGTCCCAAGTTTAGTGATGTGATACTACAAACAAACGACAGAATTGGCAAGGTGTAGAAATGGTTAAGGTAGTATGATATATTACATACACGTGAATTTATTTTCATAGATTGTTTTCGTACCATATACATATAATTCATTTACATGATAATTATGGACATAGACATTTTGTCTAATAATAATATAATGATAAAGATAATAATATTTATTACTTTAACAGAGCTACCTACCGTAATTAAGTGAATACATATACACAATTATACATTGTAGACATAAAATGCAATTAATTAGCATACAAATGCTACCAGTCAAATCTACAAGCTCCTCTCCATTCTATGCAATTCCCTGTACATAATTATAACGATAAAAGATTTTGCAAATCACGAAATTTATATGAATACAGTTCCCTTGTTGAAGCAAACAGGGAAATCGTGTAATTCCGTTTCTATTTTCCTAAGTATACAACATACATACATATTATGAGAAGACATCCATATTATAACCTAACCCATTATACATCTAAATAGAAACATACTAAATTACTAATTAATTATCTGTAATAATTTATATCCTTATTGTAGCGACCTAATTGTACATACACCTACATTTGTGTATTGGTTAGCGTTGTCACACGCTTTGCTTTGTAGTATATAGTAGATAGGTACAAGTACTTTTGGATCCTTACTGTACTAAAAATGAGAATTATGAACTGTGCATTTCTTGCTGGTTTATAGATAATACCTGTACATCTGTATCTGTATGTATAAAGACACGGTTTCGCTGCATAATACTTACTCATCTAAGCTAAGGCAATCGGGTGAAAATCAGAAACAAATCAGCAAGTAGGCTCACCGAGGAACATTACGAACATTCACACCAACAGACGGGCAGCAGAGTAAAATGCAATCAAATCCAAGCCAATCCAGCCCCACAGACAGTCAGCCGTTCCTCAAAATTCGAAATACCCAATTCTACCTGCATTATTTATTATTACAACAACTGAACGGATTCACGGGATACATCAATTTATCTATTCAAGTGACGATGATGGAGCTACTTGCTATGCTACGCAGTCCTGAAGGCAGATAACTAAACAAACATCAGGTCCCATATCATTGGCATCTGGCATGTAATGAAAAACAGACCTACACCCCCTACCTGATTCATTTTTTGAAAAAGATGCTTTAATCAAAACTAAAATGCATTTACAAACAATCATAAGCACTACAAGCCGTTATAATATAATCTAATATATAATTGAGTAGCACAGAGTAATAAAAAAGATAACGCTCATGTTTTCGTTCGATGTGCTTAATACACTAATTTAACAGAAGGAATACGATACGAGAATTGCTAGAACGCAACTAATACGTGAAATGTCTCTCTACTGTGTTTCACTACAGTTGAAGGAGGTATATAGTCAATACGAAATACGTTTCCGAGTAAAAGAATTTGGCAGAAATAAGCTATGTAATATTTATGTTCATCATGTAACTAATAATAACAACAATGCTAGCAACAATTAGAATATGTAAGAAGACGAAATAATTATCGTTTTTCAACGTCTTAATATCGTAGTATACATTATACAAAGTCTACATATAATCAGAAAGAGTTACTTCAACAATACAATAATGATATAGAAATTGAACCCATTTATAAAGTTTTAACAGAAAATGCAGGACAATCGTTTCCTTGTAACAACCATGTCTTTAAAAACTAACTCTACAAGAACCACCCGAAATAAGAGCAGCTCAGAGCCCTGTATTTAATTTAATGATTAACATTAATTATGTTCCTTTCTTTTAGTAGTGTACGAGCAGGTCGGATAAAGCAACGAAATATTGTATAGTGTAATGTGTGTGTAGTGTAAAATAAGAATGCTGCTTATTGAGAAATAAGCATTAAGTCAATCTTGGTCTTTTGGCCGGTTTTTCTTCTGAATTTAGGCCATCTTCAGGGTCATCTGGCTCTTCCTCGTCAGAATCTCCTTCGTAATCGACGAGGCCGATCTGCAACATAAAAAACAGTGTCACATAAGAAATCAAACAGCAGGACATATAAAAGACAGGACGAGACAAACCTGCGTGACAGATTCCTGCAGAGTCGCAAAGATTTGTTGAAAAATTGACTATAAAATCACAATGATAGTATATCGGTACGAATTAATTTTCATAAAACATTAAATTAAAGGAAAACCAACAATTGAAAACAAATAAAAAACTCTTCTACGTGCACTGCTGATTTTAACAGGCGTCATTTCATTGTTAAAACGTAAATAACTTGCTCAATGTAAAAGGATAAATAAATGTAAGTAAATACTGTATATATGTTACACACCTTTTTACCGACGCCAGGTTTGCCGTCAGTAGGACTTGAGTTACTCATAGTAGGGGATGTTGAGGCTGCATTGCTTGTAGTTAAAGGAGATGATCTTGGACTCAGAGGGTTCCCTAAATTTCGACCTGCTGCAATTGAGTCAGCTTTTTTGTCCAACAATTTTCCTACAAGCGACAAATTATTTACGTTACTTTTTTTGTGTGCAATTAACAGCAAACTGTAGTTTACGTTTTTAATTGTGAGTCTCAGCTCTCATAATCATCGTTCATCAGGGACAACACCTGAAAGCTCCGACAATCTATTTGCAATTTTATTAACAAGTTTATACATCAACCCCAGAC
>JABASD010002818.1:0-23802 GCA_019776165.1 Pogonognathellus flavescens
GGGGCGGGGGCTCAAGCCCGGTGAGCCGTAGTTACGCCCTTGATCTTGTTGTGTACAATGAAAATCTTTTCGATTCCGTCTTCGTCTCTAACTCGTACAGTACACACGTCGTACAGTTTACATTGCATTTACGCTACATTACAAATCAGAATGCGACTATAAAATACATTACCTCCGAAAGGAAGATAACTATGAAATATGTTACTGCGTGTAGTTTTTTCTTTATCGTTTTCAGTCTCTCTCTCTCTCTCTCTCGCTCTCTCTCTCTCTCTCTATTTGTCCATAATATCGCATCTTACAGTTACAAACTGTTTGTTTACAGATAGCAGTAGTCAAGGCGAATTGAAATGCATCAAGTTGAGTTGAGTCGTCGAGTAAGTTAAGTTTCGTGAAGTCGACAGCAAGTGTCCTTGAAATTAAAGCCAATATGAAAGGAGGAGAGGAAACAGAAACACGTCAAATAAACACAGATCATGTTCAAATGAAACTTACTAAACGCATTTTATAATCTGCTACTAAAGTATTCCACGAAGGAAAAGAACTGACTTAGCAGGACGATAATATACGCTCTGTCATGCCCGTATAGGCTTTTGCATCAAAATCATAGAATTCACAGAAAAAAACTTCAGTCTATCATCGTTCACTCACGTCACATAATAAGTGCATAATGTAGATACATTATTGTACAAACGCATTATACTAACACAAGTACACAGTTAGATACACTCACCTCCTTTTTCTACATCGCAAGCATTATATATGTGTGCAAGTATGCATATTATTTTCATAAAAGAATCACAATGTAAAGTGTGTAGAAATAATATATATATATATATATATATATATATATATATATAAATAGATACCAAAACAACTTACCTTCAGCAAATACCCCTCAAAAACATTTTGCTATTATTCATTCCATAAGCAGCTTAGACAGAAAACACATTTTTATATCTATAAAAATCTGTGTATCTCAAATGCTATTCATTACTTATGGATAAGGGATAATGAAATTGTAGTTTATAAGCCGAAACGAAGCCAAGCCAAAAAAGCCACAAAGGCAAAAAACATAAATATAGAAAAGGGTCTTATGTATGAGGGGGCAACAGGGACTTTATTCGCAGCATAGATGCATGAACGTCAGCCCGTGCGACAGCACATTTTAGGCCGTCAGCAAAGTCAGCATGAATGTCTGCATGAATGGATGGATGGATGGCAGCATGGATGGATGGCAGCATGGATGGATGGATGGAAGGATGGATGGATGGATGGATGGCAGCATGGATGGATGGAAGTATGGATGGAAGGATGGACGGATGGATGGCAATGGCAGCATGGATGGATGGATCCACGCTGCCATCCATCCATCCGTCCATGCTGCTGCCATCCATCCATCCATGTTGCCATCCATGCTGCCATCCATCCATGCAGACATTCATGCTGACGGCCTAAAATGTGCGGTCACACGGACGGACTTTCACGCATCCATGCTGCGAATAAAGTCCCTGTTTCCCCCTCATAACAGAAGAGCATTGAGTATTAGACGAAGAGAAAAGGTGTATAAATAAAGGTAAAGCAAGTAAGAGGAGTAAGTAAAAGCTTAGTAACGATGCGTAAACACTAAACAGCAATAAATGCATCTATGTACGAGATATATGAAATAACTGGTGTATTTGTAATAGGGAAGTAGTATGGAAAAAGTGGAAAAATACACACACATTCCAAGGCACATAGATAATGTAAAACTAGTATTAGTCTAGGGCCTTGATTGCATTGCAACTATTTATTTGTATAATATTATTTCTGGTTCTGTTAGTCGTTTTCTAGCATTATTGGTAGTAATGAAGAAATGTATACATGCTGCTGCAAGCAATGCAAATGGTAAAGTTTTAGTTGATAAGGAACAAGAGAGTCAGATAATACATATTTGTGGAGATGACGCATTATCCACTTGTTTCTTGTTGGCTTTTTTGTGACTTAAGGGTTGAGGTTGAGAATGTTCGTTGGCTTTGGCTACATCGATGCCTTAATTGGAATACAAACTGTGTTGTAAAATCATCCGCTGCAGTATTTTTTGTGCTGAAGAGGGTAATAGTATTAGTCTAGGGCCTTGCGCACAGTCCACATTACACAAATCTCCAAGTTGGTAGTGGCATTGAATTTTGGTGGTGGGAGAGGCAGAGAGTGTTTAGTTAGTTAGTGCAACATTCTGTTGCGTATTGCGGGTTGCCTTGGTACGCATTTAGCTATTGCGCTGGTGGAAAAACCTCGCGATCCTGCGATCCAGGATACCGGGAAATTTTCGGCGAAGCCGAAAATTTCCTTGTTAAAACACAGGCAAAAATAAAAATTTGCGAAAAACATACTCGCAAAATTTTTGCCAATGTATTTTGTGACCAAAAAAATCGGGAAATTTTTCTAGGATAGCGGGAAGAAAAAGTTTTTTCCAGCAGCGAGCTATTGTTCCCTCAGAAAATGGAAATGAGGGTGACCTTAAGGAAGTTCTGAGTGGTTGGTACATGTTGGCTTGGTTAAAGAAGAAGGTGGATTAGTTTTAGGTTTGGTTTTGGTGTTTGGTATACGCACTGTACTTTTCCTAGCTCTCTCGGTTGCAGATGTGGTAATAATATGTGACTCCCCAAGGGATAACCAACCTAGTTGCGGAAACGGGTTATTTCAGAATAAAAAACTTCAAATTACAATCTTTCGAATGATATTTTATCTGATACAAGTATTTTAAATAATTGTTTGAAAGTATTAAAAATGAAACAAGGTTTCAGAAAATTACACATATCCATCAGCTATATGCTGCGTTGTGATAAACCTGTAAGCTAAAGAGGCGCTGTCTCCTTCCTTAGCTAATAACTCGGGAACTACACAGCGCAACTGGGATGCCTATCCTATTCAAGGCCACATATAGAAAAGATTTACATTACTTTTAGTTAGGTGTTGTCTGTCAGAAAACCTTAAAGCCATTCTTCACAACAGTACACACACAACAACGCTCCCGACCACTAAAACCATCGCAACACTTTAATATACGTTTAATTAAATCGTTGAATACTTTTGCAACCTTAATTGGCCAATGATTATTCAGTACTTTGCACTTCGGACTTGGAAACTATTTTGGTTAAATGCGTGGCTGAATAACGCTCACCTCGAAACTCCGCCATTATTGGAGAAATAATTTTTCGCAAATTGCAAAATTCAATTTTTAGCTACTGCCAAATAAACAATCATCGTTCATTTCCATCAATTAATGCCAGTTTAATCTCCCGTTAAAGAAAGACGCTAACCTTAGTTTGGTTCATGTAAAATAAATGCAACTTACACACAGGAAGACTTTTACAGTGATAATTATAAGCGTACTGTTCTTTGTTTGTGTGGCTGTGTACGTTAAAGTGACATTGCTATTCTTCGCCAATTCGAGACTTCAGATCCCTCTTTTATTCGCACATTCAATATTCGCAACATTTGCAATTCGCACACTAGAGCAGTTAGCAGTGTGCTCGATTTGCACAACCCGACCGTTTTTGCAAGCCACAACAAATATTTTTTTGCGAGTGGACTCTCTACAAGACTATCCAAGTGAATTCCTAACAACTATTTTAATCTACAGTTCTTACAAGTTATTATTATATTTGTGACTTCGTACACGACGAAGTGTAAATTAACGCTTATCAAAAATATGTAATAATATGATGTAATAATTCTAATGATGCATGTATGAAGCGTAATCATTTTCCTGAACTGAAGTTTTTATTGTATGTGTATGAATTTAGATTCAAAAACAAACTTGGAGAAATGGGATCCTTATCAGCCATACAACAATACTGCCTCAGATGGAACAATCATAGATCGAATTTGCTTCTAGTGTTTGAGCATTTATTCCTGACAGAAGCGTTTACGGACGTGACATTGGCCTGCGATGGAGAATCCATTAAGTGCCATAAAATGGTTCTTGCAGCCTGTTCCTCTTATTTCCAGCACCTGTTCATGACGAATGACTGTCGACATCCGATTGTCATCTTGAAAGATATCAGATTCTCAGAGATCAAGGCTATATTGGAATACATGTACAAAGGAGAAGTGAATGTGGCTCAAGATCAGTTAGCAGGACTTCTCAAAGCAGCAGAAACGCTAAAGGTCAAAGGTCTCGTAGAGGATAACCAAAGTGTCTCTGAAACTCCGACTCCACCTAATCAGTCTCCATATCCAAATTCCAACGCCGCTCCAGAGTATATTCCAACTTCTACCTACATCAACAAAAGTAATTCCCTTCCTACGACAAGGATAACAGCACCTAATGATTCCATTTTTGATTCTCCTTATAACTCCAACTCTGTGCCGGAAAGAAATGTCCTACCATATCCATTGTGGTCATCTTCATCATCATCTTCAAACAAAAACCAAATGGCCACATCACCTAAACATGGAGTTAGCACTGTATCCTTCGAGAATTCTCACAATGAGCCTGTTTTGCTGAAAAAGAAGAAAATCTTGACCACAAATAAGGATACTCCTATTCTCAGAACTGTTCTCGGTCACACAAGTCTTACGACTAATAATCCAGAGAATAGCACTAAACCACTAAAAACCGTCAACTATACCTTGCCAGGAAATCCTACCAATGGCTCCACACCTTCCTCAGACACTAACGATACGGTAAAGATTACATTAACCTTTTTCATCAAATTATGTTATTTATTGCTGATTGCCTTTTGCCATTTCCTGTGCATATGTTATAATATAATTATAGCATTAACGTACATTTTTCTTTATAGCCAAGAGCTGACTCTCCTGAACATTTCTTGGATGATTCTGGAAGAAGCGATCACATGGAAAAGGTACATATTCAAATACATTGCTACATGACAAAGTAACAATGTATACATAAAAGTGAAGGGAACATCCAGAAGAACCAAGAGGATTTGAGTTTAATTCATAAATGTAATGTTTTAAGGTTCATGGAGACAATCATTCATTCACAATGGAAGGTGAAGAAAAGTCTGGCGGAGGAATAGCGACATACGTTCCAAGTCAGAAGCCGGAATGGAAGCGTTACAAACAATACACCAGAAGTGACATAATGGCTGCTATAGACGCGGTGAAAGGAGGGATGAGTGCTTTGCAAGCAGCCCGGAAGTATGGTGTACCATCGAGGACTTTGTATGACAAGGTTAAAAAGCTGGGAATCACTACCAATCGTCCCTACCGCAAAGGAAGCTTTCCAATGTCACCATATCAAGGACTTTCGGTTAAGATGGAAGAATCCTCCGGCTACAGTCCGGAAGATCAGTTGGAAATCTCTGGAGGCGGGAATGGAAACAGCATGAGGCACGGAATGGAAGGGGAGAGCTCAAAAGTGGACTCGGAATCAGGTTTGAGTATGAAAGATCAAGGTTCACCGATTTACGAGAGAGAATGTTCTAATCCAAGTCAGGGGCCTATGAGCTCAGGTCAGGAGCCCAAGCGCTCCGGACAAAACAATGTTACCGCCTCTGAGATCTCTAGCAGTACCACCTCTCCAGAAGCAATGGATTTTATTGAGCCCGAAAGTTTCATGTCCAATTCAAATAATATGAAACGATGCACTCCCACACTGAATGTTTGCTGAGAGCAATGAGCAATCATCTCATCATATTTTTGTTATGTATTTGCAATTCAACAAGGAACGTAACCCTTGAGACTGAATATTCCACTATAAAAATACACACAGAGGATATAATTTTACTGCTTCCTTACTTTACCTAGAGGAGAAGTAGTGCAGGGCAAAGCAGATGTCACGCCACCAGGAGATTTACAAGGTGTGTTTGTTTTGTTGGTTTTTTATTGACCACTGTTAGACTGAACAGGATTTTAGATAGAACAGTATCTTACTTTACCTAAAATGAGCTTTTCATTTCTTTGTAAAAGTACTGAATAATTTCAATATTTTCAAAAGTTTCAAATTACTGAAAAATACCCCAAACCAAGTAAGAACGTTTGTACGTAATTTATAAGACTGAAAATCGAAATGTCATTATCAAATATTATGCCTACTACCTCAAAGAACAAATAATATTTCATTGAAACTACTATCATACGAAACTCCCAACAAATGTTCAACCGTTTTTAAAAATGTTTATTATAACTAAGCACGGCAACCATTGTGTTCACTTGACTTTTCTATACATTACTGATTACTTTTGTACAGTACATGTATTTAATTAAGACTGTTTTATACGTAATCGTAATGACTGCAAAGAAAATATGTTTACATATTAAAATATACATACCTAATACAAATACGTAAGAATACCCAAATACATAAACCTACAAGCAACTACTATAATAAAATATGATACAATTCAAACCAAATCAAAATGGGGTCCACCACAAAGTGTTCAAGTTTGTTTAAAATGAGATGAAATACGCATTACATACGTAATACACTGATGAATGTATTGTATGTAGAAAGTAAAGTAATTCCAAAAATGTATAAATGTAATATTTTCTAACTTTAATCGTCCATTTGTATTCTAAAAAAGAAGCCTAAAGATGTAGTCTAAGATATATGTAATTTAGAACTAAAATTAATTAAAATACTAACAAAACATGTATATAGAATAAGGAGTTTTGGTTAAAACAATTTAAAACATCACTAATAGAAATAAGATAAATTAGATTATGATTACTCAACCACGAATTTTACACGGTTAAATGTAATAAGCTGAGAATTGCTAGAAGAGTTTGTATGGTAGTTATAACTGTTGTTGTATATTTATAGTTATTGTTTGGCTTTATTTAAGTGACAACAACAAGCCATCCAATCAAAACAATCAGAACTTACCACTGTCACTCTATAAACATGATTTTAGTTAATATGTTATCTTCCTTTACTAAAAATGAGTTTTTCATTTCTTTGTAAAATGAATAGCTTGAATATTTTCCAAAATTTCAAAGGATTACTGAAAGTACTCCTGACAAAGCAATTATGAACGTTTGTACGTAATTTAATAAGACTGAAAACCGAAACGTCATTATCAAATATTATGCCTATTACTACCTCAGTAAACAAATAATATTTCATTGAAACTACTATCATACGAAACTCCAAAGCAGTTCCACGGATTTTTATAAAATGTTTATTGTAGCAAAACACGGCAACTATTGTGTTCACTTGACTTTTTTATACATTACTGATTACTCTTTTTGTACAGTACATGTATTTAATTAAGACTGTTTAATACGTAATCGTAATGACTGCAAAGAAAATATGTTTACATACTAAAGTATACATTATACGTAGCAATACCCAAATATACATAATAAATCTACAGCAACTATTACTAAGTATAATTAAGTATGATACAAGTTAAACCAAATCAAAATGGGGTCCACCACAAAGTGTTCAAGTTTGTTTAAGATGAGAGGAAATACATTACATACGTAATACACGAAAGAATGTATTGTATGTATCAAAGTAAAGTAACTCCGAATGTAAAAATGTAATATTTTCTAACTGTAATCGTCCATTTGTATTAATCTAAGAAAGAGAAGCCTACAATTTGTGTAATAACTTAGTAATAGAGTACCTACTATTGTATGTGGAGTAAGGAGTTTGGTTAAAGCATCACTAATAGTAAGAATAATGATTACTATGAATAGGTTAAAAATAAATAAGAAAATAAGAATTTTACACGGTTAAATAGGATGAGAATAGATAGGAGAGCCTGTGTATGGTAGTTCACTGTTGTTGTATAGTTATAGTTATAGTTTGGCTTTATTAAAGTGACGACAACAGGCCATCCAATCATTACAATCAGAACTTAATTAACTTAACACTGCTCTTCCCCCACATGAACGGCTTCACGGGTTCATACAAAGGTAAAGAAGATAAGCAATGTGCACAAGAAACGGGAATGAGCTCAAAATGGAGTTCCGACTAATTTTTTAACCGACTTGAAGTAATGTTGAAATTCTATAATACGATGGTCAAAATCTGGTTAAGGTTTGTCGTGTATAAGTATATTTACTATATGAATTATAAGTAATAAACGAAAACTTATGCACCTAATTCCCACGTTCTGTCCATTTCATTTAACATCATTTCTTTTGGCATAAACAAAATAAACTTAACCGATGAAAACTAAGCGGAAGCAGTAAATAAAATATGGATTAATATTAATCACATTCTATTTCTAATAACAAGTTGCACTATACAATAAAAAATTATCGTCCATACAAATAATTTGCTAATTTTTCATGCGCCAATCATAGTAGTTCGTCTGTAAGGGAAGATCATGGAAGTAATACTTTGTGTAAAAACAATTAATCTCAAAGCAATGGCAATAATATAAAGTATATTTTCTCACGTTATGATAATATTATATGATGATATTATTATTATAATTACATTTACACTTGATTATAAGTATTTATATAAACCAATGTATAGTTTTCAATCACTCTGCCAAGTTTAATACTGAAACAGATAGACGGCAATCCAATAAACATGTTTATGTGATTTCCCTCTCTTTAATTAATATCTATGATGGATCTTACAAAGTAAGACAATTTTAATATCTACCTAGTTTAATAAATACACATGAAAATCTAATGTATCAATCCAAATATGCACGTCAGTTATACATGTATGATGGGACTTGAGTTACGGTTACATTAATTTTCCAAATGATGTCCTCATTTTTTTCCATTTTCCTGTAGCAACGTATTACATTTGCGAATAAATGAAGTAGAAACAAACAAAAGTAATTTTCAATGGGAATTTATTGGCTTTTTGTTACTTTTACATGTTAGATTACGAAGAATGCTAAAATGTTACAATATCATGTATTAGTTAATCCAAAGTCAAAATGCTAGTATAAGTATTTCAAACTTTACCAGTAAGTGGAGATTTTTTATTTAATTTTGAGTTGTGTTTATTTTGATTTTTATTCATCTATCTGTACCTTTTACTTACTTACCTTCCACCTCTTAGGCTTTACGTGTGTTGTATAAAATATTGGTACCTACACTGACGGAATAAGGTACGTGGTGATCTCAATCTTGCATTGCTGTGATCCTGTACGTATAAAACATATTCGTAACTAACACGATAGAAGTATTATTGGTTACCTTTTTAGGCTTCAACCTTCGCAAATATAGGTACCTGTAAGTGCTACATACAACAAACTGTTTATTTTCTAATGAATATATTATTGTTAAGGTTTCTCAGATTACAGTTACAACAGTGAATCACATGATACTTCCTAGAATGTAAATAACTAGGCAGTTTCACGATATCCTAATAATTTACTGCATGTTACTACTTATTATAAATGTAAAGTAAATTTTATAAAGCGAATATATACTAATTATTTTTCAAATACAAGTGGACAGAAAAATGGAGTTTAGTCATCCCCATAGATATCTTATATAGGATGTAATCTATTTCCGACAAACAAATGGTTTCCAACGGATTGTCTTTTTATTCATCAAACAAAGCACCGGTGAATTGCAGATGGTTATTTTCTCGATTTCTTGGTTCACTTCACATTAGCATATGGAGAGTGCTTGATACCAAAAGTGTGGGCTGGAGCAACCTGTGTGACAACCTGAAATCATGCAACCAAATGACGCATTAGCCTTTCAATCTTATTCATTTCGATACAATAAGAAAATATTTAGACTTTTCTATTTGGTAACTCAGGATTGAGGTCTAGGTCTAGTTACTTAGTTTTACCTTTTCAGGAGAATGAGCTCCAGGTCCGGGCTTTTTAGTATCGTCGCTTGGAAGAACAGTACGCACACTGAGAGAATAGCTGGGTGCTTTCTTTTTCAGCAAATTCAAATTGCTCGAATCGTATTTTCCTGGCCCTGGATTTGCAAGGCGTGGGTCTACAACGTTCTTGCCACGTCCAGACATTGTGTAAGAGGGAGCCTTTTTCTTTTGGCCTTCTGGGCAGTTAGCCAATGCAGATGAGACATTGTAAACATTTGGAGCTGAGTAAAAAAATCGGAAAGTTAAAATTGTTGTTCATTTTTAAACATTTCTATTGTGAATTTTTTTCTCGCCTGGTGTATTGCTTTTGATGTCATTTTTTGGCTTGAGCCCAAAGCTGAATTTAGGAGAATGATCCAACAAATTCTTTTCCGATTTTTCTGGGCAGTATGCTCCTGGTGCTGGAGTGACAAAAGCTTTTGGCTCCGAATGTCTAATATGCATGGTCGCTGATGGGTTGGAAGCCTTTCCTGTCGTTTTGAATTGAATTGAATGAATTAAATGTGACATTTTACTGTGGGAAGAGAATTTCATGCATTAGTAGATTGCATGGAATTAATCATCAACCACAAAATCTCGGATACACCAAATTCTACGCATAATTATACTTTTTGTTTTTTTTATGAAAAAAGCCAAGTAAATATTTGCATCAAAGAGGCGTCACGGTTTTAGTAATTTCAATTTTTAATGTTTTGTGATAATTAATTGTACTCTTTTTCAGTAAATTTTAGTAAGAATGATTAAGTTACACTGTAACTGTGCGTAATTACAAAATAAGCATGCATTAACACTACTTGGGTTTTACAAATAGGTAGCTATCAAGATTATAATTATGAAAGCGAGATTATCATTATCAAGTGAATAAGCTATAATATTGATTATTAAATTCGGCACCAAGTGGTGCTATAAAGTCCGTTAGGTAAACATTTCTGTCCTTGTAAGTGTCTTAGCCAGAAATAATATTAAGTAACATAATTTACTTCTCATTACGTTATGTGATTTGTTATTTTTTCACTTCCCATTTAACTAAATATATATAGGTCCGATTCCTATAATAAAATACAGTTGATAACTTTCCATTCCAGATATTTTGAAATAATGTAAACCTATACTATGAAAATTGAGCGCTACATACTACAACATATTATCTGTATAGACACGAGAGTATTGTGTTGTATTACGTCGTGATTCGTGAGGTATGGAATAATTTATATTCAACTCGCGGAAGTTTTCGCTGACGAAATTAGATTAGTCATAATTTTTTTAAGAAATCTAATCATTAACCATCAGTCTATTACAAAATATACTATGCTGGCGATACAGAGTACACACAAAAGCAAGTGTTAAAAAGGTACACATGCAGAAAAACTAAAAGTGTGTGTGGATTTTATTGTAAGGTACCAGGTACAGTACGTATGTGTTTTAAGTACTAAAAATATTAAAGTGTAGGCTGGGTATAAGTACCGAATTCCTGCCTACGTATTTTCTCAACAAAAATCAAATTGACTGTGAAGGGAAAATATTTGGGAAATATGAACGGACCTGTACTGCATAAACCGATTACATTATAAGCTCCTGGACCTGGACCCGCGTAGTCCGTTGTGTCACTGTGTCTATCCCATGAAGAGGAAGAAGAACCATGAAAAACAACCGTGTCGTTTTATAGTTCTGTGTTTGTTAATAGCAATTATTCTTGTACTTGTAAAGCAAAAAACAACTAGGAAAACAATTTTTTTCTAATATGAAAGGACGAGACTATATATGATCTTAAGCATTTGAAGGTTAAATGCTTGCAGACATGAGAAATAAACATGACAAATATTACAACTACACACTGTTGTATACCTACTCCAATAAATACAGTAATTACCTCCAAAAACATCATTATAATAAACAATGCCCGTGTAAGAAATTATGCAGTAAGTAGTAGGCATGATAAATACATAAATAAATGTATGCTCCGTGTATTAATGAAAAAAGCAAATACAACTTTTATAGCCCAATTAAATACTGTTTAAGTAGGTAATAAATTCCGAAGCAGCCTATTGCGTAGAATCAAGCAATGTAAATTATGTAAGTATGGTTCCCTGGAAAACTAATAATTAGGAGAACATAAAACATAATTTTTCTAATAAACTGTCTAAGTAGGCAACTCTGAAACAGCTTTGAATTCTGTTTTTGGATAATTTGATCAAGAACTCTGACTGTTAAGCATTGACCTATAAATCGCCTGACATATTGTGACAGTATCCAATTATCTTGTATTATCTGAAAGATCACGATGGCAGCAAAACATTTCTAATGTGTTGTTATTTTTCCATGAACACAAATTAGTACGCATAACCTTCGATTACTATAATTTACAGCTCATAAGTTATAGATGTGCATCAAAACATTATACTTTCTCTTCAGCGTGTTAATGTTATCGCATCATCATCATTTTTCCTAATGGCTGTGGCAGTAATAAAAAGATTTAAAATGAAGTAATTAGCTTTAGAAGCTGTGTAGAATTTGCATGTGTCCATAAACACGCAGGAAAAAACAGTAGCTGATTGACTCTCACAACAAACGAGCTTGAAAGGAATGCAAATTCAACGTTTAAGATCTAAATAATTACATATGCGTATAATAATAACACATGACAATGACGATGAATAATTTTCCATTGTTCACAACGTGTCATTGTGGCTGACATTTGGCAAACCTTCAAGAATGTATTTATTGCCTACTTATATGGTCAGTAAATGCATGAGCACATGTATGTACGCTAATTTCATGTGTATTTAGTGGAAAACTCTTACTCTTACTGCATATAGTCATTTCTGAGTGGATGGCATTCAAATACAGTACCTTATAAGAGAGAATGAAAATCAGTTGAAGGGAATATTACCTACATCCAAATACGAAACAGGGGGATGTGCTTTTTCCTGATACATAAGGCTTTCTTCCTGAAGTCCAAAATGTTTCCAATTCCAAAAGACATGCAGTTCATTTAAACAAACTCACAATTAGAAGTTATTTCGCAGATTAATGATTAGATCACTTGCAATCCCCCCATTATCATGCACAGCTTCTGTTATATGTTATTATTAATTCGCATTATATGGCTTTACAAAATTGCTAAATAGCATGATAAATTCCACAGTCTAGGAGCATTTTTACATGTTTTGATAGAAAAAAAATTGAGAGAATAAAATACCAATCATGCTTGGAAGGTGAACCCAGGCAGGGCCTGGCCCAGCAAATTCAGCAGCAATAGGACCTCTTCTTTTAGTTGGGGTCCAAGGTCTTTGAGTTATATGACCGCCCATCTCTGCACAATATAAAACAATAGAAACAAAACAATGATTAAGGAGATTAAACACAAAACATAAAAAATAGTTATCTATTCTAAAGATTAGCAATTGATACAACTCTATTATATGCACTGCTATCAATCATCTAAATACAAATAAGCTTAACTACTTTATTTTTCAAGTTTTCTAAAGTCTCACAATAAATGGTTGGGATTGGTGAGTGAATTAATGAGGTAAAAGTAGCAATTGATTATTTATTTACCCATGTAATATGAATTTGCCCAAAGAAAAGTTTCTGTATAGACGCAAAACCTAATAAATTACATCGAGGGTTATAAATTGTAAAGTGTCTAGCACAGAATATCAGAACAGTTCATTCTCAATTCTCAAGTATATGCAAATGAGCAATAAATAATAAGTTTACATTGAAATTGCCTTCATCTACCAATACCTTCACTTCATGCCCGACTCACTTCTTTCTACAGTTTCAGAGCTTTGTTCTTCAGAGAATAAATTATGTTGAGAAATATTGCAACAATACCTACTACTTATGTCAATACAAAAACACGCCTGCGTTGGTTTTTCTATTAAAAATTTCTTTGTTGTAATTGTATTATTATCTCGGTATTTGTCTGTCGTATTGTATTAGTGGGCTATGCCTACAAGTAATCTAAAATTCTCGAATTTTCCACACCTGACCTGTCTGAACTGCTATTCTGAACAAATGAGTTGAACAACGGCTTCCGCTTTGGTTGTCATTGATTCATTGAGTGCATGTGTTATTATGTGTGGTGTATAGACACAGTAGTCAGGAGAAAATTGCAAAGTTGGACAAGCAAAGCTTTAAAAGTCTGCAGATAATATTATTATAGACCTGGTGCCTAATACCAAGCTAAAATTGGTGAATAGCGAGCGAGTGGGCAAGAAATTGTGATGCAGTTATGCTTCTGCTGTACTATTTCTACAACATAAAGGCTATGGTGGTGGTTGAACGTACTCGTCACACCAGAAGGATACAACTTGGCTATTTTTGTGTGTAGGAGTATGATGTACCTGCATTGGCAGTTTCGTTGGTAGTTTGGCAGTACCTGGGTCAGTCTGGTACAGGTACAAGGCAAAAGGCTACGTATATTATACAGCATGCTCTTGCAGAGATATCTGTACATGTGCAAACATTCCTATATACATACACATTTACTAACTTGCATCTTAACACTTTTTGCCGTCGTCGTAGTCGTCGTCCATCGTCAGTCGATATGGATTATGGATTGATGGAATTATATGTTATACACACATACGAGATAACCATATTTTCATACGCTCTGATAGCTAATTCTCATAATGCATATTTACAACCAATATTATTATCTCAGTGTGTGGAGGCATATTTCTGTCATACTTCATCTCAATGCATTACTGCATTTTTATAGAAATTCATCGTATAAGGAATTTTTCTATGCTATTAGTACCACAAGGTTATCGTACCTACTTTGATTACACGTACGCATGTTTTTTATGTCGTAAATCATAAGCATTCATAATATAGCAATTCTTGGCCCAGGAAAGTGCCACATTTTTAATTTTTCTGCACACCTGCATGCGCTCATATCTACCAGGAAGATCTGCCCAAACAAAATAAATGCCCACATAGAATGAAACCCGATCTCACTTACATTGTTCTAACAAACGACATGAAATCCACTCAACTAAACTGCTGAACTGGTTTGACAGACAGAAAGGGACTTCTCTTGTACACTCTCCAAAATCAGATGAGTTAGATATTGAACTAATGAACTGTAAAGAAACATCGAGAACTTTCCTTCTCGGATTACCTTACAGTACATCTTGGCCTGCAAATTCTAGAACGGAGGTAGGCCCATAACAATTCTTCAAATTAGGCGTTGATGAGTCGCACACGGGCATCGTGTGAGTTCTCATCCAGCAGACGTCTCTACAGACATTTATTACATTTCCTCGAGCGAATCTCAAGTGTTTCCTACCCTCTTAATCATGTTCAATATAAACAATGCACATTGAGATGAAAAACTCGATTGCTTCGATAACAATAATTTACTACACATGCCGAGATTGTAAATAAGTGCGACAACTCAGCTTTTCTGGTGTGTCAGGTGGAAGGTCCAACTGCGAATGATGATGAACATAATAATAAATATTCCGCCCATATAATTTTTCGAATAATAGGATTGCTCTGGATACCTAAGGTGCTACCCATGGTAGTAATTATAATACATAAGAAGTTATGGCTAGCTCTCCCTTCTCTGTGCTTTTGATATTTATCCACGTCACTTTTTTACAGTTGTGACTCGCTTTTTTTCGATCTCGATATTAAGATTCTGTCTAGATTTACGTGAGTCACACTAACTATACATGGGCTGTTGTTAGTGGTAGTTGCATCCTTATATTGTATTTGCATTAGTTATATTATTCAGAAAATACAATTAGAATGGTATTGCTCTATATAAAATGCATTTGTTGGCAGGGAGGATGACGGAGATTCATTGTTAGACAAATGTGTCCACTATAACTAAGGAGTGCAATCTAACTAAACGTATAACCTATTGATCCCATCATAAGGACAAAAAATCCAACCGAAAGCACAAACTAATTTAATGATACTAGAGACGTGCACATAATGTAATATAATATTATTACAATGTAGAATGCATATGAGAATAATATGGTTGGAGTGAAGTTATGTGATGACGATTATGCGTGTTAAGTTGGTTTGACTTGGTTTGGCTGTGTAACCTCCCTTGTAAGTTGTAAGTGTTATTTCGTGCACCTGCGATCCTACTAAGCAAGGCAATCGGAAAGATTCATTTCCATTTCCATCTCTGCCACTAAACTAACCAAGTGTTGAGTAAGAGAAACAGAGGACATATAAGGAAATGGCTAGAAGAAATATATTGTTGTGTGTACTTACTGCTACTTCTACCTCTACAGATGCACGATTAGTGCAAATAAGTCTTCGCAATGAAGGATGATGATGTGAGCTGTTATTTGTTATGACGACGATTATTATTTCTTTGTAAGCACATTTGTGTACACTTTGATGCGCTGAATGAAAAATACTAACGTGTAATTCTACAACCGCCTGAAATTCAGCGACTAGACACAAAAACTAGATTATATAGCTCTCTAGGTGTATATGGATGAATAGTCAGCATGAATTATGATGATGCAGTGTGAAAGAGGAGAATTGTGGCAGTGTACGTCTACAAGAACGGCAACATGAGTGAAATGTCCTAGTGAGACTTGAGACAGTCCAGAACACTCCTCAGGTGCCCAGAAGAAGAGCTTCATTATTTATTAACAACAGCATGAACAATTGTTAGCAGCTAGTGACACTTGACTTTAATCGCCTCCAGAGTTTCACATTATTAAAGTTTAACCCACTTCATCTGCTACAGGGAGGAGTTTTGTCGCACTTTTTCACATACACATTTGCATTCATGGTTGTTTGTGGTAAAGGTGTCTTATTTAAATCAGCCGTGTCCACCAGAATCGTCTGTCTGGCTCACACTCACACTTCGTGGCTTTATTAGCTTTACATAGCATCATTGTGCGGCTTGGATGGAATTGACTGATTGTGGATTTGTTAATCTTCACGTCTCAATATCTGTCTGCTATATGTGTTAGTATATTATATATACATCATTATAATATATACAATGTTTTTTGCTAATATCTTGCTTGCTGCAAAGCCAACCTGCATACCTACGCTTACATCTCCCAAGAAAAAGGATGAATGCATTTTGTAAGTTGTTACGAGGATATAATATTATATTAGTAGATATTCATACAACATGATTACTCTTCATAAAAGTATGTATGTACAAATAACACTCATGCACTCACTCGTACTTATTGTGAATGTTTTTCTTATTGCATTAAATACACGTAGCATTTTCCAAGTATGTACTAACAATAAGGCAAGTTAAGCAAGTGGATATGCTTTGCTTATTATTGTTATAGGTACTTGAAACATACAAGTCTCACAAGGCATACCAAAAAAGGAACGGCCTTATTTTCTTGTGTACAAAGCAATGGCAATATTTAATAGCTGGTTTTGGCTAAGCTGTGTCTTTCTTGTGTTATATCCTTAAACTGTGTTTGTTATATAATTTCCATCCCAGTTTTGTTCCACTGATTCTGCATCTGAACAATGAAGAGTCTGTATATGTGTGCACATACACACATTTTTCTTTCATTATTATTTCATGAATCCAATCCACCCAGTTAGTGTGAATATAAATGGCAACAAAATGTACATACCATATATGAATCTTATCTATTACTAATGCAATGAAAGGATCTCTCTCTTAATAATATTATATTTCTATAATGTGCTCGGAGAAGGTAGCTTCTTTCAGCTGCAAGCCTAAATTTTAACAGATGGAGAAGAAATGCCATTATATGATGACAGTGCAAGGCAACCCCCCTCAATGGTATACTTATTTCATTTACTTTAACATTTCTAGAATCAATCTAACTAAATCATTAGTTCGAGAAACCAAAAAAAGTTCTCAGGTGGTAGAGCAAAATAAACTTTATTATTCTCATTCATTTGGATATGTTGTTAACATGTTCGCTTTTTTATAAGGACATGAATGTTCAATGCAGCATTATTATGGTCTTTCTTTCATCGTATGGCTAGTGGTCCATGTAACTTGTACATACATTACATTATAGTCCTAACACCTCGTATACAACAGAAGAACATAGCCCATCCTGCCTACATGAAACATAATATGGGTTTTTCAAAGTGTACTTTATGGTATTTCTGTATTTTACAGTCATACAATACAACTTTTCAGGTTCGATGATATTCCATTTCGTGCTCTTTGTCGATATATGGAATATAATATTATTGTCAGTACAGTCACACTTGGAGACTGTCATTCATACTCTTTGGAAAGCTAATAAAATTAATACCGTAAAGACGTTAAGACAAATTCAGTCATTCTTGCATTCTCAATTCGACTTTTCTCCAAAAGGAAGAAGTAATTTAACTATTGACTGTTAAGTAAACATAATTAAATGCTTGACTAAATTGAAACTCAAATAAATACAAATCCAAAAGTACTGCGTGGAATAATGTGAACTTAATTAATGTTTCTGAGACTTTTGTTTCATCCTACTTTCTGCACTCCTGTGCCAAGTTATAATAATTATACAAACAGTTTGTTTGTTTTACATAAACTTTTATGAGCCAAAGTAGTAATGATGACAAACATAATAATAGGCAAAAATAATTGCTGGTAAAATAATACTTTATTCAAGCATTTGAGACATTGTTAAAATCCTCAACTCACCACAACCACATCCCACTACTTTATTGTTGCTTGAGCTATCTCCTAATAAGGAAAAACTTTGATAAACAGATAAACGAATAATGTTCAATGTTGCTGATTATAATTAAATATTTACAATTACTCATATTCAGGAAAAAGAACCCAGGAAGTTTCGTTTTTGTAGTGGCTAGCTTTGCTGAATAATTTATTACGATAAAAATTCCAGCCCGGCGTTTGATTTATAATTGTATTGCTTTTCCCTGCTGGCTTTTGAGATTAAGATGGTTTGTTTAAAACTAACTATAGGAACATGCGTTTTAAATGGGGAAATAAGAATGGTCAATAATACTTCGATATTATTATCAATTTCAGTATAATGATAGTAATAAACCTGGCTGTGTTTAAATTTATTGAGTATATTATATTATTTAGAATAAATATAATGTCTATGTGCTATCATTTGCCAATGAGGTAATTACACGTTACACCGGATACAGTGGCCCACAAGACCTCAGCTAGGGCAACTTGAGAAAACCAACCATAAATGTGCAATAGAGGATTTTACTGATTACCAACGCTACATTAATTACTGGAAGCTTTTTAAATTGATTTATGGGTCACATTATTTGCCTTTAACTGTAATCTATAATTTCTTATGAATACCACGACCATTTCCTTTGCATTATGCTATCATGCTCAAAACAGAGTCCGTTTTATGCAATTCTGTTTCTTACTTTCCGATAGTGTTTTATAAATGAAATTAAGGAGAAATATTGTACAAACCTGAGAATTAATATAGAATTCCGACACAGAATTATTTGAGAACAGCGAAGGAATGAAACGAAACGTGTGTTGAGCGTGAGGATTGTTTGATGCGACTTGGAAGAACACTTGCACTGGTTTGTAAGGTGAACGAGCCCGACGAGAAAGTCAGAAGAACCTGGACTGACGCGAGTCTGCACAAGTAGCCGAATGTCATGCCTGTGAGACAACGTGGGCGAGAGAAAAGCAGCTAACCATAATGGGCAAAAGGCGTTGTTGGAGGTTGAATCAAGTCGACCTTCTGATTGTCTTATGTTGTGATATGAATATGTGATGGCAAATTTTTATACGAATCTGCTGTATTATAGCTCTCTCACCCTCTTAGCTTGGCTTCATACAAATTCAGTCTTATCTCCTGCTTTATTATATCATCTCTTTTTTCTCACCGCCGCTGCTGCTTCTTTTTTACCTTAGAAAAATACCATGCTTTGCAGAAATGCATAATATTTTACTCATTCATTCCATATTCCAAAGATACAAACGCATAGGATTATTATAATGTGTACTTTAATGCACCACGCAGCCGATATATTGTTTCAGTTAGACAGAAATCATAATCATAACATTTAATATTATTATTATGCAGACACAAGACACATACAACTACTGCACGATGTCTACATAGGAAAAAAATTGTAGAGTTCCACCACCCACCCACACAACGTTGTGGTTATTTGTTGTGCAGTGAATTACTTATTCCACTATACTTCACTTACATACATGCAATTATTTATCACTTATTGGCCTTTGAACAACTTGAATTTGCACTGTACTGCAGTAAGCAAATCAATGCTGTGCAATTAATTGTTAGAGCCACATTTGAGATATATATTTTGCCATACGAACTAAAGTAACCATGATATAAACATCAGCAACATTAAATTCAGGACATTTAATTAGATAAATATCTAATAAAACTTAGGTACATATATGTTTATATGATGATCAAATGCCCAATTGTAATCAAACTCAACAGTCTTAC
Organism: Pogonognathellus flavescens; assembly: GCA_019776165.1. Classification (NCBI taxonomy): domain Eukaryota; kingdom Metazoa; phylum Arthropoda; class Collembola; order Entomobryomorpha; family Tomoceridae; genus Pogonognathellus; species Pogonognathellus flavescens. Next base: position 20,185 of record JABASD010002818.1, read on the forward strand.
CTATTAATACAGGCAATTTAGATTTCCATGATCGTCTATTAAAAAACAATTCATTTATATATTGTTAGTTGTAACTGTAACAATAAATTATGCATTAATGCGAAGGTGAAATATCTAGTTTATTAGTGACACGACGAGTAGAGTTCTACGTCTTGAATCTACCAGGTAATAAAGTCCGAGGTTAGGTTACCCTATTGGCTTAAAACAGTCACGTCATTTTTATACACCATCATCATAAGTACACGCAATAATGTGGCGTCCAGGGGCATATTCACCATAAAGCCGTAGGAACACAACCCCCGCCCTTTATAGAAAGAGCTTATTCGCTGCTTTTTTGCCTTACCCCTCAAATTGCTAGATACGCCGCGTCGACTGGGTATGTCAATGCAGTACCACTCGGTCACAAAACTCATCTACATTTTATAATCACAATATTGTGTCATTCACGTCAAATTAAGTATGGTTAAAAAATCATCATGTACTGTGTCATTACTTCGTATTTCTAGTAGGTATAGTAGATTGTTCTTACAGAATCAATGCGAACTTGCCGTTACCATAAAAGTTATTCGTAATCTTTCATGTTTTAAAATTCCAATAATGAGGCTTTCATTTTCACACAAAATATTGCATTTTTCATTGATAAAAACCTTGATATAATTTGAAATGAGGTACAGCTACTTAAAGACAGGCACTCAACCAGGATTGCAAATTGGGAGGGGGGCCCTTCCCATTCTTCTCCGGACACCCTTGCTTACAGAATTTAGTTTTGATAGTTTATGCTATCTTACAACATTTAGCAAGTCACCCTGACAATTTATTTTCAACCTGGGCCTTTTGGTGTCGCCATGACTTTTTGATATTAGTGTGGACACTCTTATCAGCTTAGCTCTTTAATATTTATCTGAATCCTCTGGTGTAACCATTTCACTTTAATGCATCTTTAGGTCGTCTGGTGTTACCACGGCAATTTAATGTATGTGTTGGTCCCCTACTGTCACCCTCAGTTTTTAATGTCAATCTGGGTTGTTGTAACCCTCCCCATAATGTGTCAGTCTGGGTCCTATGGTATTCTAGGTCAAATGACCTGGGTCCGAGCCTAACTGTTTTTATCCAAATGTATATTTTTACCAATTTTATATTAACATGTAAAATCTTATAATATTAACATGGCGATCAATTTGCTTGTAGTTGAAGTTAAACTGACCACACAAAAACGAAAGAATATGTCACGCCTTTATTCTTGCGAGACCATTTTTTTGTGTTTATATGCAACATTTTATTAATGTATTTCTTTAGTTTTATAGGTGCTTTAATTGTGTGGAAGTGACGGTAGACGAACATGAAAGCAAGTCGGTTTCAGAGCTACAGTAATGCACGAAACTTGTCGATTTTAACCTTTTCGTTGCCAAAAAGAATTCTTAAAAAGCAATTTCACAAGTTGCGATGGATACTGGTCAAACAGTTACCTAGTTAATTGCAACTTAAATACTAAACACCACAGCCTTCCCGGCCCAAACTAAATTAACATTTCTCTATATTATGTCATAATTTGCGTTTGTGTATGTGTTTTCCTGTGTGTCCGTCAAAACAAAGGGAAGCAGAGGTTTAGAAAAATTTCAAAATAAACATTAAATATATTAATGAAAGAGTATATACTATTTGCTCTCATTTGAAGACAATGTTTCTTTTTATTTGGGTGATAAGAGACCACTATTTGGTGGAATAGAAACATCCCGTGTAGCTCTTTTTCTTTACAAGTAATCAAACAAACTATTGACAAATGGATGTAAAGAGTATCGTAAGAAAAGAACACGCCTAGAGTTTTTTTTTGAGAATTTTCGCTATTTTAAATTTTTTTGCTCTTTCTCGGATTACTTGTGAGAGGCAATTGCTCTCTGGTCTATCTGACATGGGTCAAATGGGCAATAATTGACACTATATGCGTCCTTATGGAAACAATTGTCTCCCCCTTCCTGCCTGCTGCCTTGTTGCATTATGTTGTTACAAAGTCATAGGTCAGAAAGGAGTTCACCGATTAACTAAATACTAAATCTTAGTCCAATGGATCACTGGACTACATTATTATCTTGTGTTACCGACGGTACACATAGGCCAAAAGCAAACGAGCATATTACGATAACTTAAGCAAGACCTTTTCGGCCTTGAAGTCACTTAAGTCACAAAATCATAGTAAAAAAGACCCGATAATATATTAAGTGTTCATTTACGGAACTGTGGTATAAAACAGAAGGATTAATGATTGAATGACAATAATGTTTTCCTAGATAGACACGGTAAACCGAACAGATTAAACGCAACATATAATTAAATAGATGTATAAGTTATAACAATTATATATTACTTATATTAGAACAATTATAATATTACTTATTGACTTATTTAGTTCACACAAAAATATTTATGGGTTAACCAGCAAGTTATACTATAAATGACAACATTCGTAACTAAGCAATAAATTGCGAATTACATCACAGCCTGGTTTTGCACCAGGACCACCAAATACATGTTACGGCACTGTTCACTGGAAAGAAAGGCACAAAGCACAATATTTCTGCTGTCGCAGAAGGGCTACCTACCAAAATGCAGGGGCGGTTTTAGGCATAAGAAACATAAGCAGCTGCTTATGGTTTTAAAATCAAAGCATATGTAAACTGACCCATCTTTTGCAGTTCAATGGTATACATTTAGTTTGCTTATGGTTTCAAACTGCCTAGCACCGCCTCTGCCAAAATGTGGTAGGTAACCCGCCTCAAATCATGTTTTGTCCTATTGCTGTAAGCGAAATCCAACAGCGTCCCTCCCACAAATACCCATCCCCTTTACTAAGTAGTTACGCTTCGTCACACGCTTCGTAATATGGAGAGAAATAATATAATTATGTTTAGCTCGCCCATGTTGCCTCTATTATAGCAGGTGGATGAATAAACCTAACCTAAAGATAGGATATAAGTAAGATTATTTGAAGTAAGTAATTTTATTGTGACACTCAAGTTTGTGTCCACTCACAGATATTAGACTCACAGACAGTCCGACAGACTGATTAGTGATTAGCATGAAACGCTCACATAATTAGTCTTAATAAACCATGGTAAAACGGTGTAGAAAAGTGGTGGAACATGGGAAACATGGGGTATAGGAGTATTGTGAAACAAATTTTGGGGAAACCTGGGGTGCTGTTAGACAATTTTTGGATAACTTTGGGGCTGTTGGTAGACCAATTTTGTCCATCTTGGGGTACTGCGAGACAAATTTTTGGAAAATGTTCTGATAGGTTGACTTGGATGACCGCATGACCCCATGTTTTCACCTCACCATATCGTAGCTGAGGTTAAGAGGAAAAACTTTTTTCTTTGTCATTTTTTTCCATTACCTTTCCTTCAAGGTGACATTTTGCTCACCAACTGTGTGCGTTCACAGACTGAAAGACGGACTGACAGACGGACATTCTTATCAAGTGGCTGTCACTTCGTTCCACCACTTAAGGCTGGGCTTATAGTCGCACAATGCCCCGTTCCGGTCCATACCCGTCCTATGTATTCTGCGTCTCCGCCTACAGGCCACAGTTTTCGGCCGATTTCTTTCAAATTTTTATAAAAT